>BMAW01071198.1:0-14905 GCA_019974015.1 Nephila pilipes | reverse complement strand
TATCTATCTATCTATCTATCTATCTATCTATCTATCTATCTATCTATTTGTCATTGTTACACTCAAATAAATGTCTGAATATGATTTTCTGAATTTTTCTGAATTTATGTGTATAAAAAAATGAAATCTCAAAAATCTATATTTCCTTCATTTTTATTCTGTTCAATTATAATTACATCACGAACTCCTTTTTTGAGTTTTATTATTCTATCAGTCTGCATATATCATCAAATTAAAAGAAAATCAAACAAAAAATTAAATTTTTTAACCAAAGCACTCAAAATAACGTTTAACAAATGAAACTTTTAATAGCATTAATTATTAATGAATTCAAATATTTCTCTCGATATGCATAAAAAATTGTGTAATAATCAGTCAAACATGAATTGATTCAAAATTGTTTCGGAAAATTTAGAATTTCTTTCTTTATGTCAATGTATGAAACGTTTAAAAAAAACTTAATTAATTATCTTAAAATAATATGAAATACAAACTATGTTAGAATCTGTAAAATTTTTAATAATTGTAAATATTGACAAAAATTTATTAACTGTTGAGCAACGGATTTCAATTGAAATCTCTTGAAGTGAAACCCAAAGTAACTGTTCCTTGATATGCTTCGACTAATATAAATCAAGTGATTCAATAATTAGTTTAATTTATTAAATTTTTAATTTAGTCTTGTGTACAGAACTAAATATTAATTCTCATTGTCTCGAGGCGTCATCTATTGGTCGGTATTTGAAGCAAATATTTTGATTCCCCGGGAATAAAGTTACTACGATTGTCAACAGATGGCAGCGCGTGCATACTTAAGAACCCAAGATTTTAAATTTCGAAGTTCTGATTAAATGATCAGAAATATAGTCGATATTCTACCGACTAAGATTTTCCATCCATGAAAAATATTAGAATTTGAAATAATTTCATATGGAACAAGAGTTTATGCACTCTAATTAGAATTATCGCAGAAAACAAACATGTGCCTTTAATCATCAATTTCTGAAAAAGATTCATCTTATTACGAGAAAATATGAATTTTTTTTTATTCTTAGTAAATTAATAAAAAGGTTTTATAAATATTTATATTTCCTTTTAATTTTAATATGTATATAAAGTTAATTTAATTTTTAAAAGCGCTGAAACTCAAATCTGAATATAGATTTACATTCAAAATTTCTTTAAAATGATGCGGCTGCGGTAAATGATCGATCATGGTTACGATCTCATGGCTCCGTCGAGTTGAGGGTTTGAGTCCTGATGCTATTAATCACGTAGAGCGGCTGATGTGCGTTAAATTTCTTGAGACCATAAGTAATCCAATTAGCTTGATGTGGAAACTTGGGGAGGAAGGTTTCTGCTCAGATATCATCCTCGTGGTCTCGGTACCTAATGGCTGATATTGTTTCCGTTTAGTCATGGATTTGAGTCCTGGTGTCACAAAAGACCCTTCGTGTTGCGGGGATGATGCACGGTAAATCTGTTGAGTCTTCAAGTCCTTCCGTGGTGTAGAAACATGAGAAGGGATGACAGCTCAGGTGTCATCCTAGTCACTTAACTGAGGTGGGTAATTATGAGGTCCGTTGGTAATATCCCTCATACTGCTTTTAAGTGCGACGAAATACTCAACCAGTCAATCCCTGAAATGGCTGCAGAAGACTAATGTATATTGGATTCATTGTATAAAGGAGCTTCCATTATTCTGAAGGATAGAGTGGTGGAATTTACGAATATCCTTAAGAATTCGGTGCTCCGACAGCAAATTTGGAGTGGGATTCCAATTAAATGACACGCCCTTGAAATACCCTAAAGATTCTTCTCCCTTTTCGAACCTTCTTGTCACAATGTTGTCATTTTCCTTCTATTTTCTTGCGTTTAGATCACATAACATTTGGATAAATGATTTGGAGACAAAGCGATTGAAACACATTTAGAATTTTTTTAAAGCAATGCAGAAAAAAAAAAATTCTGTCAGGTGAAAATAATTTTATATTACAATGAAAAAGAATTGTCCTGTAAAAATAGTCTTAATTTGTATGTTTTACATTACTGACTGTTGTACGTTACGGAAGGTTTAAAAATCAAATACCACTTCCATCCTTTCATTCCGAAAATACTCAAAGACGACAGTGGTTAACATTTCTTTAAAGCAACATAGAATAAAATTTTCCGACTATCTTTAATTTTTATCCAGCGAATAAAAACTAAATGCATCTGTTCAATTCACATTATACAGTGTGAAAATCTGAGCCCGTTTTGTTCCAAGTTTCAGTAATCTTCCCTTTTTCAATATTAAAAGCATTGGAAGTCATACTTTCAGATTGAAATAGCTGTAATTGTGTATCTGTGTGTGCAAAGACAATCAGATTTATTAACATAAATAATTATGTATAAGCAGTTTATAATTAATAACTGAATTTATATTTGTAAGTAGTGTACATTCTTTTAGGTTTGCATATACTCCTCATTTTGCATAACTCCTCCTCTGCGTTTTGAAAATTCTCAAATATTTATAAACTTAACATTCTATACAGTGAACATAGTATAATTGTCCCAAAAATTAAATTTAATAAATTTTTAGAGTTAGTAATTTAAATTTCACATAATTTTATAATAAATATTGCGTCATACTTAAAATGTTTGAGCATTTATTAGAAAAGACGTTCACTATACAGGAAATAGCCTCATTTCATAATGGTAGACTATCAGCACTATGGATAAAATCAACGTTAAGGAAAGTGTAGTAGAATTCCCTAAAATAACAAATTTTGAGAGAAACCCAAAGACAGGTATTGTTTTTTTTTTACTTGTAAAGTTTGTTTAGAGTTTTAAAATTTAATTTTGAAATGTTCTACTTAATCACATTCTAATAGGTAATGCATTTTGGCAGCAGTTTTCAACCATTTTGAATGCGCGTACCTCCAGCAGGCTAGGTTCTTTAATGTGTACTCCTATAATGTGTACGGATGGGAGAACTATCAAATCCTTCCAGTGAAACCAACCTCTTTTTTATTCAATATTGTAATGATATGTAGTCATTATCTCAACTACCATCATCGTCATCAGTTCTAGTCACTCAGAGTGATGCATGTGTGAGGTCACAAAAATTATATGATATTTAATTCGATCTAACGCTGCCTCCCGGACACTTCCCCAACTCAGGCAATGAAATGAATTTATCTTTTTAGCCATGTGGCCCCTGGTCTGTGGCACTGGGGAATTCTTGTGCGCTGCCTACCGTGAATGTGAACCGGTAGTAACGGATAAGTGATGCGATCAAGTGTGAACGAACAACTGTAAAGAAGTGAACTATTTTTTTTCTCCTGAAACATTTAGATAAAGTAGAGCGTCAACTTCAGCTTCTGACGCCGATTTCTACTTCTTCCTTTCAGTTGTTCAACTCATCTGTTGTATTTTGTTAATTTTAAATTCTTGTTAATAAATTTTTATTTCTGTTAAGGTAGGCGACTGATAATTTTAAGCCTTCAGTTGTAGTCCCGGTGGTATTACCAGTATACCAAGGTTTTCATGGTGACCCAGACTTTTCTTTCAGCACCGGTAACATACTGCAAATACCCTCTGGGACTTTTGAGATAAATATGGGTATCATGACCGCTAGACATCCTTGTGATCTTTTTCTTTTCCTTGATATTTGACGTCTTTGGTGAAAACAGGTGCCTCACCCCCTGTGTTAAGAAACAAAAAAAATTTTAAATTAAGTTTCTCGTTTTTTCAAATTAGGTATGTCAATAATTATTCATTAAGAATATCAAAATTTGACATACCTTTTCTGCAGTTCTGGGGAGCTGGTGTTTTATATCCTTAGTTGCAAACAAAACAAACTCATCATCTATTCAAAATGAAAACTCTGCACTTCCTTATAAATAAAAATATATATTGACACTGGTATTACGTCCATTAGAACTGTTACACATCACTATAAGACATAACATAGGTTACATAGCAGAGCAAAAGGCATTCTTTCACGTTCTTAGTTCAAGTTCGTTCTGTTTCTACGCTGCTCACTCCTAACAAAAGCGTCCTCTGGCGGGAGTCACGCGGTTTCAGCTGGGAAATTTTTCAGTTCGGTACACCTTGTATACCCTAGCGATCTTTGTCTAATTTAGATCTTTCTTCTTGTCTAGTATTTTTAACCATCTTTCCTTCTTTTTTTTCAAACTTCCAGATGACACATTCTAGTTACACTTTGTTTGGCGTAGTATGGTCAATTCTGGCCATTAAACACACCATTACTCACAACATGTACGGGATACGCTAGCGATCCTTCTCTATTTTCGATTCTCCTTCTTGTCATCCTATTTTTGTCATTTCGTCAATTTTTTCAAGTCTAGACCACAGTTAAATCTTGTTTGGTGCAGCATAGACACATCTGGCTCTTGCGCCAATAGCTTTTACACTCACTCACTCGCTCATGGATTATCATTTGATGGGAATCTTACGTCCATTTTACAACTGATAATATTAACAAAAATCTCTTCAATCTTTAAAAAAAAATATTTTTGGCTGGGTGATCATACCATTACCGTATCCTCTAAAGGTCTCTCTAGTACCCTCTAAGTTTGCGTACCTTTTATTGGATTCTGCTGGTCTACGGAATCATCGAAGTACTCTCTATTTTTCAACAGCAATAAAAAGGCAAAGTTTGAAGTCTTTTAAAGTCTCGGTTATCTTGAAAAATACACTTGAATCTTGAAAAATGTTGTTCTTAAGTTTCAGCAAACACCCAAGTCATTGCATCCAGTTTTTACAGAATACGACAATGAATCTAATTGAAAAAACGTATAATTGTACAAACTTAGGACAGAGTATTGGGAATAATACAATGTAAAAAGCTATTCGATAAAAATCACAACTTGTGTTGAGGGATTATTTTTATTATTTGAGGTCTCCAAGAAAAATACGATGTTTTGGCTTTTAAGGGACATTAATTTACGACATGTTTACTGGAATCGCACAGCCCGGAGAAATAATTAATTTTGCTCAAAGTCGAAGAAGCGAGGATGATTAAAATCTATTAATAACAAAGCTAGACACATTCAGTAGCGTTATTTTATTTTTTTTACTTTAAAAAATGAAAGAGGTAGTTTTTTCCCCTTCATGTAAAGCAAACAGGGGCGCAGAGAATTTTAATAAACAATGAATTAACGTTGACATGGAGTCAAAGGCAAAAAAATATGTCTTTAATGAAAAGGGAGGGGGAAACAAGAGAGGGGAGAGAGAAAAATGCTGTAAAAAACGAGAGAGTGGGCTTTTTTTTCTCTCTGAGAAGCGAGATATTGGTTTCTTCGTCAGAGCGTGGACATTAATCAAAAACTTGTTGGTTCCGACACTGAGATAAAAAAAAAGTTAAAAGAAATACAGGAGAGAAGGTAAAACGGTGTGAGAACAAAGACTTTTATCTAACCTTTCATTGTGACGAAATGGATTACCTGAGATCGCAGATTTCTTTCTCGACCGAAGCATGGGATTTGTGGGTTTGATATCTCTGTACCGTGTTATTTAAAGTTGCTAGAGAAAAGCTTAATTAAAAATACTAAATATTTAATATCGCTAACTGTACAGCTATTATGTGCTATAAAAATAGAATTTTTATACAGGTTCTATGGCATACAGGCGAATGACCCCTAGGTCCTAGGTCTAATGTCTATCAAGAGACTTCAAGATCTCGATTCTAGTCGGGGTCCTCTTTCATCTGCTTATCAAAGAAAATATTCAAGCTTTGGAATTTAAGATATTTTGAGATCTATTAAACTTTGGACGTCGAAATAATGTCAATTTAATTGACTATATATTTACGTCATCGTTAGCAGCAGCACGATGGTTATTGGCGACTGAACTGCCAAATTTCGAATCTCGATCAAGTGATGACCTGGCCCCTCCTTCTCCAAATTTCTAATCCACGCCAACATGAAGACATGCATCAGCCCCGAACCCTACCAGTCTTTAGTGGCATCAGAGCCTGAACCAACGACTTGACGAAAGCTGCGTCGGCCGCCAGTTCGAGACCATGACCACTAGGCTTCCGCGGCGAGGAAATAATGTCGGTTAAACTGAGTATTTAACAATTTATGAATTCTATCACGTCAAACAAAGTGGAAAGAAATATTTCATGGAATCTTTCTTTTGTAGCGGTCGCTTGAAAATAAAATTGAGGGTATTTCGGCATGGGGTTAGAAAACACTAAGAGGTCGATTTATAAAGAGGAGGGTAAAGGAGAATCGTTACGTCACGTATCGAATTTTACAGCAAATTCTTTAATATTCCACAAGCGAAAAGTAATTATTTTTGTTTTCCAAACGAATTTATTTAATGCAGTGATACATGTGTGAGATTCCACCGACCATGAAAATTAATGTAATTCCTGCGAAACTTGCACCAGTCATTTCTTGTCCAATAATCATTTGGCGACCTTTTCTGATTTGGTGAGAGTGGTGGGGATTTAAGACATGTAACACTGTTCAGGTATTTTATTTCTTCATAATCGTCTATTTCAGCATTCTCCTAACGTTTCTGATCAAATATCAGTATGATGAAAATAATAAGTTATGCTCCTTATTATCTACATTATATAAAGAATGTGCTGCTGTTTCTTTGAACGCTGTTGCGGATATATAACAAAATATAGGAGCACGAAAGTAAATGCAAATATTCTATACATATTTATAGTGTGTACCTGGAAGTCTTGCTCTTAGAAAACTCTGCCAGATGTCTGCATAAATTTGAGTCATCAAATTGTTATTCCAAATGTTATGCACGTCTGTACGCTCACCTATTCAGATTCCAGACCATACCAACAAACCACCGCATCTGTAATATGATCTTGACAGAAGGAATGTTGGGTTGTTTTGAGCGCTTCTTTCTCTCTGTAACAAAACACGTAGATTGTCACACTCAAGGCCTAATTTCAGTCGTTTGTAAATTGCATATGACTTCAATCACGTTACATCTAATCTCCATGTTCAACAGCCTACCTTCTTCGGGCTCCACAGTGTCTTTAGGTCGATGGAATACATATAATTGGGCTACTTGCACAGAGACTATCCTAATGTAGACTATTTCGGACTGTTTGGCTAAACACCTTTCACTCTGTTGCAAAACAACTGCTTTTGCATCGAAGTACGTAATTTGTTCTCTCGAGGAGCCGTTAATGAAATACATCAGCCATCAGTTTCTGTAGTAACGCGTGGACGACCTTGCCTTGGTCGACATCTAACATTCTCTGTTTCTTGGTATGATTCCACAGCCTTGAATGGACGGTCCTTTTTACTCACATAGCGTCTGCTGCACTTCTTTGGGCGTTTGTACAGATACGAATCTCCCATTCATACGCCAAGACATGGATTTTAGTAAATCACTTTGTTGCAACAATTTCAAGTCAACTTTTTTCAAAACAAAAGCAGACTAATTGAATATCACAGATGAGACAGTGAGAAAAGAAGCTTCTACAAAATCACGATCTTTGCATTTTTATCCTATTTCTGGTTTTTGATGTCATGAACGTTGATTTGCTTATGTAGTTTTTTCTCTCTTTTGCAAGGCTTTAAATTATAGATGCTTTGTTTGACGTTAGCCATCGATGTAAATATTTCCATATTTTCGTTAAAACCATCTATTCCTCTAATTTTTTATCAGTATATATATATATATATATATATATATATAATTTTACGAGGCCAATTCGTATAAGCTTTAATTAAAACATCTTGTATTAAGCAGAAATATAAAGGGCCTGAAAACGTTTTATAAATACGTAGATAAACATATTTATTTTGTCTTTTGACTGATCGTTCCATTTTTTTACACTAGAATATATTCTTACGGTATATATGTATATATATAGACTATATTCTTACGGATCAATGTAAACATTCAAAAACCTATAGATTTTCACATGATATATTATGGTACAAACATTTACAACCAATACTCCTTTCTTTTGTTTTAAAGCAATATCTTGAATAGAATACTTGAATACATTCTTATCAGAAAATTAAGTGTTATTTTTCAGTCTTTCCCCCATATCCATAAAATCGTTAGTAAGAAAAGATTGGAAAGTTTATTCTTTTTCGAACATTAGAAAGATTCTAAACAGGGAATGATCTAATTTTCTGCAATTCCATATAGGAATTCGTCTTCCCGGGTGCAAACACTTTCCCCTTTTTTCTATTGAATCCCTCGTGGTTGACAACCCTAGTATAATATTGACTCGCGCGGCCTCAAGTAAATGAAATCAGGGGCAGTTTAATTTCGTCGGGGACTCGAGCCTCGAGGCTGTTTGTCTCTACAAAGACTAAAAATTTCTTCTTCATCCGTTGGTTTTGAAACTTTAAATTCTTTTAATTTGGTGGTTTCATTGGCCCCTGAGAATGTGAAGGAACAAACTGGGAAATTTATGTTTACATGCGGGAGCTTTGTTAACAAAGAGGTAAGGAGGGGTACTAGTTAGATAGTAAATAAAAATGTACGTTTCTCCATCCTTGACTCCATCAAAAATTGTGAGGATTTAGTACATTTTTGTACTGGTAACATACATAAAAGTTACTTTAGTTGATTTAGTACAATATTTTTAAGGAAGCGATTCTCCTTCTAGGAATTAGTTTGCGAATGATTTGCATTAGTGGTTTATGGCAAAAAAGCTCAGTCTGGCTTATCTGTGCCAAACATTTGTTTAAACAGTAATTTAGACAAGAAAAATAGAAAGAAAAAGGTAGAAATATATGAATGACAAGAAGGGTTGAAATAAAAAAAAATCACTAAGAAATCCTCCCGTGGAAGCGTGCTTGTTTTTACCAAAGATAGGAAATCCAATGGGAAAGAAAAAGAACTCTGGAGTACTTCGGAAGTCAAGATTCATGCGCTTATCTTAGGGGTCCTTAATATTACACATATCTGTTCACTGCGGATCATTAAAATTGTCATATCATGAAAGTGGCACGCAACAAATGTCAAGTTTGTATGGAACACATTAGGATATGCAAAACCTTAGCATTTCAACGTAGTTGAACAATTTATATAAGCGCAATGCTGTTTACATTCAATGTAACAGAACATTTTATAACAGTTTTCTCGTTCGAATGGTACATTAGAACGTCGGTTAGTTGTATATAGGTCACGTTATAATTCGTATAAAAGAGAAGAACCCCAACTCAAACGTGTCGGAATTAGATCGGGGTCTACTGGAATTACGTTTTATCGTTGTGTGAATAACTCGCTTTGGTTGTGGTTTAATGACTGTCATGCGAACATGAAATCGGGTTGTCTAGGAATTTCACATTCCGGTCATTTTTTGTTCCCTTAGCCGGTGCTTTTCCATCATTACAAAGTTCATGGCTGATAGTAAATCTGATAGAAAACCTTAGCATTTCAACGTATTTGAATCAAATATTTAAATATCAGATTTATTATTTAGTAAGTAATTCGATAATAAAGGTTGTCTCCGTCAAGTGTGAGTTTGAGTCCTGATCACTCTAAGAGCCTGTTGAGTAGCAGATATGATTCACGTTAAATGTGTCGAGGCTCCAAGTACTACCATTGGTGTGGTGTAAGAGTTTCGAGAAGAAGTGCCAGCTCAGGTGTCGTCTTCGTCATTTGACCGAGGTTCAAAATTATGAGGTGCGTCGTTAATACGCCTCGTGTTGCTTCTCAGTGTGCCGTTAATAGGCGCTCACAATCACTTTGCTGTTTAAATGTGTTTTCATTTATTATTTTCCAATAGTCAGGTGTTTTCGGTAATCCTGTTGTACTCTGGTCCAATATCTGCTGGATTATCGGAATTGAATTGCACATTCATGTTTAGAATCATGTTAGATATATTTTTTCAAATTGAATGGAAAATTAACAAGCGGTTGTGTAACGCGTTCTTCCTCAGAATATTTTAAAGGAACAAGACTCTTGAAACTTGTTTCATATGCATCAAATACGATTGCTACATTTTCAGAATTCATAAAAAATAAGGATAAAGCAATTCACAGATTTCGAATCAACCAGTAACGCACACAAAAACTAAATAGTTTGTATCCTAAATAGCCCTAAGGAACAAAATAATTTACAAATTATCAACTTAGGAAGAATAAATAAAAAAATAGCTTCGAACTGACATGAACACAATTAAAAGAACTAAAAAGAAGCTAAAAGTAACAAAATTTTCAGTTAAATTAATTCGTGGTCTGACAATTATTTCTAAATACATATTGGACGCAATCAAAATGAAATCCCCATTAGTACTAAAAAATTAAATTAATATCTCCTACTCAACACAT
This sequence comes from Nephila pilipes, assembly GCA_019974015.1. NCBI lineage: Eukaryota > Metazoa > Arthropoda > Arachnida > Araneae > Nephilidae > Nephila > Nephila pilipes. Next base: position 4,625 of record BMAW01071198.1, on the reverse strand, counting down.
TAACATCTCTTTTCGACAATATCTAAGAATACCATTATTTATGCAATCAAATGTTGTAGTTCACTTTAGTTTTTAGTAGATCTTGTAACATTCATCCTTATTTTTTGTTCTGGTGCCATATCTTCATCTAATATATGAAACAATAACAATTTGAAGATGCATAATCACTGGTGAAAAGATATAGAGTCGCTCTCTTTCGCGAAACTCAATTAATTAAACAATACTAAATTATGATTTAAATATGAAATATTAGCTTATCAAATCATTCGTTCTGAATTCAACAATTCTTACTAACAGTAATTTCGTAGTTTAATTCTTTAACCAGAATTCTCTAAAATCCTCAAAAGTAAGGTATTTCAATTCAAATTATAAATCTCTCTATCAGGTCGTTATCTTCCATCTCTCCCTTCATTTTGCTTTCAATGTATTTCATTTATATATCATTATCTCTAATTCACTACACTTCACTACCAACATAATCTAATTTACTTAATCAATTTTCATTTTGGGTGGAAGAAATAATAATTTCATGCAATATTCAAATCCCAAAAGTTAGAGAAGAGAATATCTCGAATAGCCCATCGTTACAATCTAAGTAATCAATTCCTGCGGATCACGGTGAGGGGATTTCCCTAGGCGCAATGGGTGCTAAACGTCGTGAGTGCGTGTTACTGATTGTGTCTGGTTCGTCAATATTTGGATTTTGTCTGACAGCCCTCCAGCACCTGGAGAATTGGATCAAAGTAGGCGATATAGCTTCTGTTTCTATTCTTGATTCCTGCAAACATTTTTCGCAGCAGCATTAAATCTACTTCCAATGGGTTCAGTCTCCCCTAGAACGTTTTGGTGATGAAATTATTGATATTCTGGCCATGGAAGGTACTTCTAATCAATCAGGCGGTCGCAGTAACCAAGTGGTCGTGTATTCGCGATAGGTGTTGTTTTCGTCGAGTCGTGGGTTCGATTACTGATGACACTAAATACCCACCGTGTAGTGGGGCTGATGTATGTTAAACTTGTTAAGGTGCCAAGTTCTCCCATTTGCGTGATGTGGAAGTTTAGAGAGGGAAGTGCAAGATTAACTATCGTTCTCCTCACTTGAGCGAGATTCGAAATTATAAAGTCCATCACCGATAGCCATCCTGCTGCTTCTCGGTGCAACGTTAATAAATAGTGACAATAACTAATCAATCAGATTCAAATATTTTTCTCATCTTCTTTGAAATTTATTCAAAAATAATAGTTTCTAACCAGCAAATATAAAAGGCCCTACACCTCACCCTTGTATAGCAGACAAATTCCTTGTGGTGCCTTTATCATTAAGGGAGACGGTGGAGTCCAAACCACACCATTTGTAGACTTGCTTGTGAACATGTTAGGAGTATTAATTTTGACAAGAGATAGAAAGCTTATCCGACTGGCTCCATTTTTAATTCTGAACAGGCCTTTTCCGAACTTTTTTTTTTGAGCATCGACGGAGAAGATTTACTTACTTCATCTCATCTTGTTTATGGTTTCTTAAGGGATTTTGACTTTGTAGACTTAATCTAGACTTAAAGTAGACAATGTGAACAATAATAAACACAATTCAAAAGACATAATTAATTTCACTAAATACCATAATTAATTCTGAGAAACGAACACGGAATCTCTAGTAGAAGAAAAATCAGCAGAACAAAAAATATGTTAAATGAAGCAGCAAAAATAAGAGTGAACCTCACAACTTTTACAACTAAAAAAATAACATCTGGTATTTATTTTCATCTCATCCATTATACTAAAAAGAATCAGAAATGTGTATGAAATCTTAAGTTTGGATGATTGATTCAAGGATTCTATTCTATGCATTTTTAGTCTTAACAATTAAGTAAATCCATGTTTGAGGACAAAGTAGTAACAAATTCATAAAAATTATTGGTTTCATTAAATTTGAAATACTTTCTCGCAAATACATATCTCCAAAAGTCAACCATAAAAAAGATGTTTTCAGGCTAACCTCACGCCTTTGTTACAATTCCTTACCTATTTACATAGAGTTCGCCGTAGCACCAAAGGCGTTGTGATGCATTCATAGTTCTCTGGGAAGAAATCTTTCGATGTTCCGGGTTTTGTGGTGTTCGTGTGAGTAGTGTAACAGATTTACCCACGGTGTGCATTTGTTAATGTGTAATGAAAATATAAAATGGCAACTCCTTCTCACTGTTTCTATTTCTTGACTATCAAACCTATATCTGATTACAAATTTCGTAATGAACTACTTTCGCAAATGTTTTCGTGTCATCATTTGTTGTTCGTCTCGTGACAACATCGGTGATTTTTAGCGAATTTCGACAAATTTTTATTAGCGCTTGTTTTGTTTGCTTTGAAAATATTTGAAAAACTTAGCACCCACTTAAGCGTTCAAAATAAAATAGGCTGTCATAAAACGTAAAATCTTTAGGGACTAATCCGTGGCAGGTGGTTAAAACGAAAATACTCCTCTCCCCCTCCCGAAAAAAAATTTAATTCACAGACACCGTATTTTAGGGTACGCATGATTTTAAATTACAATAAAGAAGCAGATTAAATTGAGGTTACAATGTGCATTGAATAAACACTTTAAGAAGAGTTGATCTACACCATACACTCTAGAAAGTGAAAACTTTCTGATAATTTATGTTGATTTATATGATATGTATTTTCATTTTTGCAATGGCTTGAAAAAAAATATTTATTTTTCATTGAAACGTATTCTGTGTTTATTCTAAGGACTCATTTCAAAATAAGACTTGTCTTATACATTGAAACCGACGAGCAATGAAGATCCTACAATGAAAAAATACTTTAAAAAATGTTCAAAATTTTTACTGAAGCATCTGTGATACTGATAATCCATCTATTCAAAACATCTTATTCATTCTCTTCTCAAATCATAATATTTTGTACGCTTTTCTGTTTCGCCGCTGAATGCCTTTTGCTGCATGATGGCTAAGGTATCCGCTCTCTAAATGCCGGATCTGGTTTCAAAGAACAGTTTCATTTTTCTTCCACTTAGCTTTATTTTTCCACTATTTTCGATTTATTTAAAAGCTTAACTTTTTTTGAATTTATTTCTTTTAAATTAATTATTTTTATTTTGTTGTAATTTTCTTTCATGTGTGCGGTGGGTTTTGTATACTTTGCAGCTTGGTTCTCGAACGAAAAGTTACAAGATTACAAAATTTGAACATCTGAGAGCAAAAATTATAAAAATAAATAAATAAAACTTGAATGATATTGAGTGTGTAAATTAATTAGTCCATTTTAGGCGAATATTTGAATATAGAGCTGTAAAGGTCAATTTTTTTAAAAGTGACTGAACGGGATGAACCTTTGGTCCTCTTTTAAAAAAAGAAAGGAGAAAAGGTTATTATTTAGTAGGTTTTATACAAATTATTTTACTGAGGAAACAATGGGTGAATTTTCATTCATTTTCATCCTCACCCCTCCGCTTTTGATTAAGATTTGCGCTCCTCCACACATAGTTATTGTGTATAACCCATCATGGTCGATGTTTGTGATTATTTATTGTTCTTCATGGTTTATTTTGGACATCGTTATATTTATACATTTGTTGGTGCCTTAGGAAAATGTGCACTAAAATACTTTTATAAAACTTTAGTTGAGTTTCATTTTAAATACTCATTCATGAGAAGAACGAGTACTCTAGCTAGTTTACGATAATCATGCTCCAGAGCAGAGAAATACGCATCATTTTACTTCTCGCCTTTATAACTTCTAAGGTATTTTCCAGAGTAAGAGGGATAACAACAGTTTCCAGTACAACGACAGCGCCCTCCTTACCTCTTTTCAACATCTCGATAATTAACAACGCTTCCCTGCTGTGAATCACACGACACAAAGGTCCTCTTCATTCCTTCTAGAAGGGTGCGTGAGTCGTAATCATATCACCTCTCATCCATTAGAAGAAAATGATTCAACCGCAGGTTGTTTTCCAGAAAAGTTTCAGGAAAATGCTCCCGTTTTCAAATAAACCGGATTTCTGGTGACAGAAACTAGGGGTGTATAACAAAATAAGGGACTTATCTTTGTATCAGCATTTATTAACAATTGCATTTTGAGACGTAGCAATTCTCTCGGATTACACTCATTTACATTTGGTTACTATGCTTCTTAACATTTTACAGACTAAGTATTTTTTTCATGCTCGCTTTTCTTTTATGTAAAGACTCGATGTTTGTTCAATGTCGAATTGAAGTTCTTAATTAACCATGCGAGTTCATTTTGGTACCGATGGATATTTCATCAAGATTATATTTTAGAATTTCTCTCAAGAATATATTTTACAGTTTGTGATATGCATTCCAACTAAAGTTATAATGCTCAGTATTACTCAAATGATACATTAAAACTTATACATTAAAAGCAGGAAATTGTTCAAAATAGAGATAGATTTTATATTTTATAGAGTATTGTCAATAATATATTCCAACAAAAATAAGATTAATTTCGTTCGAAAAATATATTGTTATATAAACGAGGTACTGTTTGTTACGTAAAATGGACAACAAAGTGAGCTCCATTTTGTTTCCTAAATATTAATTTGCCAAACTGTGGCTTTCATTCGTGATTTGATGACACACACA
>BMAW01071196.1:46263-93482 GCA_019974015.1 Nephila pilipes | reverse complement strand
TTGAATTCATTTTTGCTTTTAAATTTAATTATAAATAAGCATGCCTTGAAATAAAACTAAAGTGCTCTTTTTTTGCAATTTAATGAGATTCATTTTTTTACACGAGTTAAAATACCCACATTGACATTTAGAATGTCTGCAGAAATGATACGATTACGCTTAAAAGTAAAAAGTGTAAGACATGCTTATTTATAACTGCTTTTATGATAATTATTCGTAATTATAACTTAATATTAAAAAGGTGTAATTATAACTAGGACGAAAGGAAAAAGTATATATATGTGTGTGTAATGATTTAACTTTAATTTAATAATATCTCTTAATAACAATTAAATTTTCTATTATATCCCATCCCCCCATTCAAAAGTAAAGAGTTCATTCTTATTTCCTGATCTCAGTCCAAATTATTCTTTTATTTATTAAATCATGTGCTCATAAAATTTGCTTAATCCGTTTTCCTACGGTCATAAATCTGCCAAAATAATCTTCAATAGATTCTTTGTCTGTATAGAAAATTCCCTAGAATCCCTAATTCTGTTCCAAGTGTTATATCACGTCTATTGGGAAAAGTCCCTGCTATATAACCTATTACACAGCAAAAAAGCTCCCTCTTGCTCATTTTATTCCTCTCTTATGATGATCTGAAATATTTATGGTGTTTCGCTTCGACCTTGGTGGCCGAAGCCTGACTAAAGTCTGCTGGAATCAATCAACAATCTTTTCGGCCATGTATTGAATGTATCATTAATGTTGAACAAACGTTTAAGTAAATACATATATATATATAAACATATAAACACACACATACATATATATATACATGTTTTTTTAACAAATGAGGACAGTGTGTGGCCTGACAGTGACAGGAATTTTTTTTTACATTTTAATGCACTAGAAATTAGTAAACATAATAACTTTGGTAAATTGCGGATAATGCAAAAAAATATTATCTTATACTTATCACTTGCAAAAAATATTTTTTGATATAATACTGAAAGTGAGATTCGATTAATAAAAGTTTCTGTGAGATTAATATAAAAGTTGAGCCAATCAAAGGGATGTAATAGTTCAAACCATTCAGAACTATTAAAACTTCTCCTTTCAACTGGAAATTAGATAACTATTTGCTTGGCTACTTTGACAGATATTAATTCCATTCAGATAGTTTTTCCTTAGCAGTAAAAGATATAATCTTGAAAAGAAAAAAGCATAAACACAATCTATCTTCTTTCACATATATTAACCGTCTAATACCGGGCATTTTTACTGCTGATGAGAAATATCTTTTCCAAAATCTAATCCATTCTATGCGTTCCCTTGTGAATTCATCCAATCAGGATTTAATAACTCCCGGGATGATAAATCTTTCCAATTCCGAATCTCCCTTTCTCTTCCTTTTCACAAGTTTATGTTTAACTAGCACTGCTCATATATATGCCTTTCCAGTTCAAAATTTGTTCTCGGATTTTGTACCACTTCCTGTTACCCGATCTGCATTGTATACAAATACATATAATTCTAATGGCAATACAATATTTTGGTATACTGTATCAGTGACAGACTTGAGGAGAGGTCTGAAGGCCGGGTCTTGTACTTAATAATATCCAGTTGAGCTATAGCACACACGCATATAGCTCACGTAATTGTCTTTTTAAGACTTAAATTTCCTGTCTAAATATAACTAAATAAATATAAGTAAAAATTAATAAAGCGTCTATTTAAAGATAGATTTACACTGGCATAAAATAATTTTTTAATGTAACATAATGTATAATTTATAACTGAGTGAGGCGTTCTTACTTGTTTTGATCTCATGTACAAGTGAGTAGCTATGGTAATAACTGGACGGTAAGTACATTAGTTAAACGCCTCAAGCTTTTATAAAATATATATTAATTTATATCTAAAAATATTTTTATTCTTCTTAGTCCATCTCTAAATAAAAGTTTGATAACTTTTATTTAAAAACTGCATTTATTAATTTTCTCCGGTTGAAAACGCCCTACTAGCATAACTTGTAAGTATCAGGAAATTAAACAATATCTTTTGACGCAGGAAACTGTTTCGGAACTTTTAATCTAATTTTCAATAATAAGATCTCAGTCAAGCTTTCATTCAGCCGAAGAAGTGCTTTATTAATATAGCGAATATCACTTTTTAAAAATATCTGTATTATTTTGTATGCTGTCTCAATATATTCGTGGAACGTTTTCGGAATTCTTGTGGATATTGGACACATTTTCATTGAAGCATAGAGAATGGGAATAGCATATGAATGAGAATATTTCATGGAACCAAATATTTGTATGCGTATAACATGAAGTCTTTCGATGTAGTTTCTCAAAAGCCGAAGTATTTGGTAAAATAATACTTTCCATTTTTGTATGGATTTTACTATATTCGCTTTTAAAAAAAAAGGTTTGAATTAAATTCGCTTAGAAAAATCATTCGAAAAAAATATCTAAACAATTAAAACTTTCGGCTTGAAAGCATATTTGCATCATGTCATATTGTTGCGTTTGCTTCTAATAGCCTTAATCCGAGATGTCGGAACGAATGTTTTAAGCCATCGCTAATGCCAAATGTTAATGTTTGACTAATGCCAAAATGATCTTCTTTTCAGAAAAATAATAAGAGTATTATAGTTTACGCTTATAATCTATGGAATTGTTGGTAAAAACAATGAAAAATTACCGGTTACAAGTTGAAGTTCAAACACGCAATTTACCATCTAAACTATAAACCGGTTTAAAAGTATTGCTATCCCTAATTATATCATTCGAGTCATTTTGTACCTCAATTAAAATGATTGATATATCTTCCCCGTACTAGAAAATGCTAAGCATTAAGTTTTAAAAATCTAATTTTAAAGATTTTTGTTCATTTTCTGTATTTCTGAAATACTTGGGAAGTATAAATATGTGTATTATGTGTTGGATTTGTTTGTTTGTGTAAAAATAACCCCACAATTTCAAATTATCTTAAGTACAATTCGTATTTACGATATCACATTTTAAAAAAAAACGTGGTATTACGATATCAACATATGATATCGTAATATCAAACGTGCTATTTACTGAATAAATATAATCCTTAGAAAATCTTTTTGGAGGGAATTAGAGCGTGTTGTACTATCAAAAGCTTGTAAAAGACCCTCAGAGTTATTTCTTAGATTCAATGCCTCAGATCAAATGGCCATCTTCGTAAATCTAGAGAATAAATTCTACGCTTCATTTCTCCGAATAGAATGAGAGGGAATTTGAATAAAAGGGCTTTACGTGACGGCAATTTATTCACAGATTGGACGGCCATCGATACAGAAACACGTCATTTGTTATGGTTAAAGGCCAATTTCAGATTTGTAGCAGAACCATAGAGAAGATTTAAATTTATTGCAATAGAAACATACAAATACCTTCCTAACACATGCTTTGATAACATTTTGAATTACTTTAAGTGATGATGTGTATCCTGTAGTTTCATATACTGTAAATTTATATATATATATATATATATATATATATATTCATTCCACAAAGAGTTTGACAATCAGTCAATGAATATAGTAGGACATTTAAATGTAACCGATTATTCTATAATTTGAAAAATTAATAAAACGTTTTAAATAATTCAACGGATAATCCTATTTTCATATAATATTTGATTGTATGACATTGCATTTAATTACAAAGCATCATAGAACACTAATAATTCTTCAAATATTACAAAACATTCTGAAGTACAAAGTAATGTCAATTTTTAACAACAAAAAGAATAAAACAATTGATTATGCAATAAAAATCAATTATTATAATGAATATTAAAATTAAATTAAATGGTTAATTATTAAAGTACACACTAATATTCTATTCTGATTTTAAAATTAAAGCAAACGATAAATTATTAAATTAAACATATCTTAGTAATCTAAATATATCTTAAATAAACTAAATGTAATTATTGTTGCCCTGATAGAGAAAAAAACTTTACACAATAATCCATTTTCATAGAACAACTTGATTTGTTTGAATGATAAGTGTATAATCAACTTTCTTATTGATAAGTGAAGGATAATCTATAAAAATTCAAAGCCCCATAGAGGAGAAATTTTTTACAAAGTTGAAACTTTTCTTTATTTCTTTTGCATTATTTGTGACTAGAGGAAAAGTGGTAATTTAACACCAGGATTTTATGCTAGCAGTTGAGAAACTAATGAAGAATTAAACGATTTACCCCATGCACATACATCAGAGAAAAAAAAGAACAATTATACATTATTCAATATTTTTATACTAACCCTGAAAGCAAAAATATTTGATAGACAACAATATTTGCAAAGGGGAAATATTAAATAAATAAATATAATGTAACGTTAATAAAAACATTTTCTTATATTTACTATGAGTAGTATAAGAAAGAACTAGGATACATATGAGAAATAGTAATCAACTAAAATAATACAGGATATTAGTAATAAAAAAGGGAATGAAAACTTAATTGGAAGTAAGCATAAATTTAATTTGAAATCTCTCAATAATATTCAAGGAATATAATTTGTAAATAAAAGTGTTAAAACCAGAAAATTCTTTTTAGTTTTGTGGTTCACTATATCATTTAAATTTTATACTGTAAAAAGCATATAATTACCTTCAAAAATGTTTGTTTTTATTTTTAGAGTATGATGTGTTTACACTTTAGAATCATCATCACATTTAAAATACATATTCTAACAAAAGTTACATTAATAAGTGGAAAATCAAAGCCCTAAATAATTAAAGGAAATAATAATTCCATATTATAAGATAAACAAAAAACAATAAAAAATCTAAGTGAATCTATAATGGATTCTATAGCATATGTAGCAAATTCAGACTTAGGGTTGAATAGCAGAGTTAAGGCTCTCATCTACCCACCATTTTGATTTCGGGGACGTAATATTAATCCTAAGGAATTTCAACTTTAATTCTCACATTTTTATTATTTGATCAATTTGAATGCAATAAAGTGCATCTAAAAAAGCAAAAAATAATGAATGCTTCTGTGGAATTACTTTTTTCCTCCGATTTTTAAGAAATATTTTTATTCTTATTTTAATGATTCGTTTGTGAGTTTTCCGTTCTTTAAAAAATGTCTTCAAATATTTTTAAGAATCGGAGGAAAAAAGTAATTCCACAGAAGCATTTATTATTTTTTGCTTTTTCAGATGCACTTTATTGCATTCAAATTGATCAAATAGTAAAGATGTTAGAGCGAAAATAGAAATTCCATAGGATTAACATTACGTCCACGAAACAAAAATGGCGGGTAGCTATTTTTTTTTTAGAATACTACTTTCTAGCTTTAGTTTTACTTAGTAAATACCTTGATTTTTCAATAAAACGAAAAAAAAAATGAATACATACATTAAAGAAAAACAACACATAATGAAAAAACATGCCCATATTCGTGGATGCCATAATTCTGGATGGGCAACGATACAAAGAAAACTTGTCAATGTTTCTTTACCCTAATGAAATATTCGATTACAGTATATTACGAGTTAGAAACTAATAATTAACAAATCACAGAAATGAAAGTTCCAATAATTCCTCTATTATTGTATTTTCTGGAACTGATTAATCGAAATTTTACGAAATCACACACACACACAAGCACAAGAAAAAATTTCAACTTTTTTTTATCCTATTAACCAAATATTCGATTACAATATAATGCGAGTAAGAAATTATAAAGTACCAAATTATAGAAATGGATGTTCCAATAACTATTAAAAATGAAAGTTTTGACTTCTGAAAACTCTCTACATAAATATTTTTTAAAGTTTGTACAATGACATAACAGTCATAAACGATTAAACGAACAAATGCGAATAATTTATTAGTTTTCTTAATATTTGTACGCATAGAAGAGCATTTTAACATATTCCAATTTCTTTAGAGAACATTAAACATTTTTTTTGCATACAAATAAGGGATGAACTTGGGGAATATGAAACAAATATAAAAACTCATCGGTCTTACAATCTGATCTATCTTTATTTCTTTCTTTGTTGGAACATGGAACAATTTTACATTTATTGCAAAAAGATACTGCAGAAACAATTATCCTTGCCCACTGAGCTAGAATCTTAAAGATATAGCTTACGACTCAATAACTTTATTTAAAGAATACCCCACACGACGAGATACAAAAGAGTTTTTCGTAAAACATACAAAACAACCCAATCCGCACCGGGAAAGAATTCCGAGATAAAGACAATAAAATCCGATCCGGGATTCAAAACAACCGGACTCCGATCTCTCATTTCAAGAAAGAAATCACAATGCAGAAATAAAACGAGTTCCTGGAATCCGAGGAATCCGGATCGTAAAGTAAATCACCGGGTATGGGAGTTCTTATCTTCAGAAACAGTCCCAGAGTGCCGTCAATGAATTCGGAATTCATCGGCATGGATCGTTATCTGTCACACTGATTCGGAATCTGCCCTGAAGATCATTCGTCGCTATCGGTGAGGGATGTGGACATAAAAAGTGGATTACTGGAACACTGGGGTTTTGCAAGTCTGGTTTATGTTCTATGGGTTCGTTTTCCGGGGTTTTGAGCAATGGGCTGATGCTGTTTTCGTTTTATTGGATTGGCGTGATAGAAAATAATTGGTTCAAAGTTTGCCAAAATGAAGCCAACTATGCAAACTGGATAAAACTGTGTATCCGGTAATGTAGTTGGTGAAATGATTTGGAGTTTATTTCACTCAGTATAAGAATGACAATAAAATTTATTGAATAGGATGATAACTTATATCAGAGTTTGTTTGGTTTCGGAATTGCTTCTTTTTACTTTGTTTTTTATACAAACTTCTAGGAATCCATTGATCAAAACTGTGAATAAAATTTAATATTTTGTTATTTCGGTGAATAATATTAAAATCTATTTATCTACAATACAAGATAAAAATTTAAATTTGTATTAGTGTTCGTTTCATCGTTTATATTTGATTTTACAGTAATGAATTTGATTTCCAGAAAATGGTTTTAGCAATGAAAAATATATTTAAAATTTTTTTTTTTTGAATTGAAACAAAACTCACATAAAATTGATTATTTTTCAATAATATATAATTAATTGGTGAATTTTCTTAATATATGATCAATCAGATATCCAAGAAATGATAGAAAATAAGATCAAATTATTCAGCATTTTACGTTTATTGAGAGACATTTAAAAATATCTCATTTTAATTTGCCTTTTTATTTGCATGTTTTGAAGCCAAATGATTTTGATATTGCAGCGTATTGTCCTTATTGTGTAAATATCTAATTACTTTAAATTATTTCTCATAGTATTTTTCTGTTCTTGATATTATAGAAATAAAGAAGAACTGTTTTGAGTCCTTATTTTATTGCATATTCGTTTTGGGACAATTTTTTAGCTTTTCAGTTTTTCTTGAATCCTCAAATAAATGAGATAAACACGATAATTGTGAACAAAAAAACGATATTTTGCTTAATCGATTAAAGTAGATCTTACGATATTTTCTAGCCTTCAGTTCAGCGTGGATTATTTTTAACGGAATATGAAATATATTTCATATTCTGATATATTTATATTCATATATAACTTTAATATTTATATGCATTTACATTTTTATTAAAATACTTTTAAGGGAATTAAAAAGATTAACATAGGATATGGCTTGCAATCATATTTTATCTAAACTGCAACATGCAGACAATTTTCTATTGCGACCACTGATGAAATCAATGCTAAATTAAATGTCTACAAAACTTAAGATTCAAAATAAATAAATAAATAAAAGAAGAAGAAATAACCGTTCACCCTCAACCTGGCTTCTCAATAATCTTTTTAGTATCTTTTACCCTTCCACTGCTGTTTATTCACTTACATCCTTCAATCACTTACAGAAGCAATGGTCGCAAAATTTTGATTAGAGAAATAAATTCGAGAGAAAACTGAAAGAAAAATGTTCTTCTCCAATCTGATTCTATGCTAATCTTTAATACATTTTCATCGCAATTTATTCATCATCTTTTTGTTATTTACAAAAGCAATGACTGTAAAATTTTGGTCAGAGAATAAGAAATTACGAAGGACTCCAAAAACATTACAAGGCTTTGAAATGGTTCAAATCCCCGCCAATATACAGAAGTTTGTAAACGTCATCACGTGTCAAGTATGAGATTAAAGCATTGGTTGATCGATCCACCAGCGGATAAGTAATCAGGGGAACGAAGTGAGGAAAAAGAAAGCCAATTTTGTATGATGAGTCTGCGCTGTAAACAAACAAATAAAACTGTACTTCTTCCTTTCTCTCTATCTCAGCGCTGATTGGATGGATGTTTATTGTCCTCACTCAGTAAAGAAGTACTGATCTAGATCCACAAATGATATGCTGGTGAAAGAGAAAATCGATGCGCAATTTAGTGATTTGTTGCCTAACGAACATGGATCAAAGTTCCATGATGCATTATCGGTAGGAATAGACAAGCCGATTGATTAGGAAATGTACATATTTTTGTCTATTAGATTTTGTACTGTCATATACTTTGGACAAATAATTTCAAATTTTTTTACTATCGAAAAAAGTTTAAATATATGCAAAATGTTAAATGTATTCAAATAATGAGAAATATATAGATCGACCACAACTAATAAAACTTGGGTATCTCGAACCTCTAATTGTATACTTTTTGTCTCATTTCAAGTAAGCATGGGTATCGGCTTAAAAAGGTAATCATATTTCTTAAAAAGCGAACTTTTCCTCAGTTACTAGAATACAAATCGTCTCTCTTCTTCAAGAAAGGCGGGGGGGGGGGGACAGGTCGATTGGTAGTATTACAGTGTCCGGAATTTGCAGTCTATATTCATGAATTTGCAGTCTATATTCAAGGCTCTTCTGATCCTGGTCAATCTATATTTTATGGAATACTATTATATGCTGAGCAGACAAAGTATAGTATATTAAGTTTAAATATTTAGAAAACATTGCCAATTACATTTCCATACGAATGATTAAGATTTACGGGCATGGTGGGTCTTAAGCGATAATCAGGACTCGAACCCAAGACTCGGCGAAACAACGTAGGTCGCGAGTGTGGCCCCGGTATAGCATTTGGAGCTTTATGTGTATCAGTTTTTAATGCCATCCTCGTCACTTTACGGTAAAAGTTTCACGGTTCTCTTCAATAGCCTACTCAATTATTTTGCCGAGACTTTAATTCAGAATTGAACAAAATAAAAGTTGAAGTTCTGTGAAGTTATAAAATTATGGTGCGTTTTTATAGCTAGCTGAGTGATAATAGTGATATTTAGAAGTTCGACAGAATATATATATATATATATATATATATATATTGCTTTTTCAATAATTAAAAACAAAATTGGATTGATTTTTGCAATCAATTGAAGTAGACTCTATTCATAATAATTTTAATAAATAATAAAAAAAAAAAACGTTCTATACAAAGTTTTGCAAAGAACAGATTTAGGCCCCCAAGGTGCGCTATTTTTTATAATTATTATTAAATTATTCAACTAAATATAAGAATTAAAATAAACGACACGATAAGTATAGGTGTTTTTAATAAAACACCTATACTTATCTGTGGCATAAAAGTAAAGAATAATTTTTTTGGCCAGTCAGAGATATTGAAAAAAATGATTGTTTATTATCAACCTAAAAATGAAAAAAAAAAAAAAAAAAAAAAAAATGAAGATTTTTTAATCAAACTTAAATTTTTGTCTAAGCACTGAAGTGTTGTTCACACTCCAACTGTCAAGCTTATGATTGCGCATAACATTTCAGTTTTCAGTCAAAATTTTTAAACTGAATTGAAAAATCTTCAATATACTGGATGATTAAGTATCATTTTCTGTACGCTTTCATTTAATTTATTATTGGCTGATGAAAATATTGTCCTTTACTTTCCAATTCTTTTTTCCCTCTTTTGCCAGATAGAAGTGTAACTAATTACATTTTTTTTTATATATATGTATTATTTTACGACAATTCGCCTTCTTTCATTATAGATAACGTTTATAAAATATGTAAGATGATACTTAATTGACGTCACAAAGAGCAACAAAATAAAACAGAATGAAAGGAACGCTTTCCTTTTAATTGACAAGATAAATCACGAATAAAACAAAACAAAATAAAACCTTCATCATCACTTAATTTATACGATAGATTATGCTAAGTTATTTTCAGTTTTAAAATGATGAATAAATATAAACTTTAACACCCACGATATTTATCTGATGGAAAAAGTAAGAGTTTTCCAATATGTCACACACTTAAGGAAATTAACTTTAAATATAGATAAGTGTTTCATATATATATAATTATAGCAATATTAGCATATAAAGCCTAAATTTATTCTGCTGATAGCATTACTTTATGGTAATGTGATAACATAATATTATAAAGTAGAAGGTATTATTATGTAGCAATTTTTATACAATAAAAAGTTAAGCGCGATAATAATATTCATTAAAATTAATGATAGCTTTTTTAAGAAAAAATGCTAAATTAGTTATTTTAGAGTTAAAATAACTATATTTCTACAAATATCTGAATAAGAGATGTAATAATTGTATAAGTTTGATATTTAACTAACTCAATTGATCGACTAACTTTTTTGTTTAATATACTCGTATATTAATTTTCGAAGCAAATGAATTTCATGTATAGCTTTTTATTATATAAAAATATAATTGCAAACTTTATTCCTTCTTCGGGCTTTAATAAGTACTGTTAAGATGGAATGCGATTTAGCCCCATCACTTGGCGATGGAAAATTTGTTGGCGGTAATTAGGCTAATGGGGCAGCCCTCGTTTTTTGTTGTAGTTGTTGTTGAATCCTGAAAATAGTGTTAATCGCTCATTTTCTTCATCGATTTGGGGATTATTGCACATGCGCGGAAATTGGTACAGTTTTTTTTTTCACGAATTAGAGAGATCTCTAATTTGAGTGAAGAAAACTCACGACTTTTTTTAACCAATCAGAGGATTGTCCTTTTCTCTTGTGCCCCACGGATGTCTTCATATTATTATTGATTAATGAGAATCTAAAATATTAATTTATTAATTCGTCTTCAAATTTTTTCTTTATATGTGTAATCCCCCCTTATTTTTTTACGTGTTTTCTTCAAGTCTAAGTGTCAATTAGGATTGATGGTATGAGCTTGAAAGAAATAACTAAATGCACAGTTATGTGTTTTACTAATTTAGAAGTAAAAGGAAAGGCTCCTTCTGCTGAATGTTTCATGACAGTTGGATTAATTGCGCCACCTAATTATGTCCGAAATGTGGTGAGAATGTGAGAGAGCCAGAAAGGAAAGGATTAACTGATGGATATGAATGGCATTGAAGAAAGAATGGAGAAAATACTCCTGATAATGTTTTTAAACATTTCCTTAAGGCTGTTATGAAGATCTACAAACCTGTTACTCGTACTAAAGATCCATTGGAAAAATAACTTAGTAAAAAAATTTTTTTTTTAAACTATTTCACAGTCGGCTCTTATTCAAATTCAGTCCGTCAGAGTTTGCCTATTTGGTGATTTTTAAAATATCACCAAGAGTGGGCCTTTAAGCCGTATTTTCATACACGCACATGCATAAAGGGGGAATGGATGTTGCATGCACGGGGGGGGGTACAACATTTGGTACTTTCCTGTTATAGCGACACCCATCAAATTCCGATTACGCCAAGGTCGTAGCCGAACTTGTGGAGCCTACCTTGCGATACAACCTACCTTGGCTATATTTCTTAGCCGCTTGGCGATTCATCGTCGGGCACCGCTATAACAGGGAAATACTAGGCAATTTTTTTTTTTTTTTTGACAATGAGACTTTTCATGCCAAAATTCGTGCTATCTTATTTTCATGCTAAGCCTAAATGTCGCTCATATGGAGTTGGTATAAGGGAAAAAAAAAAAAAAAAAAATTTGGTGCCCAAGTGTGTACTGCTTCTTGGTAAAAAAATGGTACTTTTCCGATAAAGGGGGCCGTTGGCGTGGGATACTTTTTTTTCGCCAAACGGGAGTGATATCACGGGCAACCGCAGTAGTTACTGAGTCGGGAGAGAGGTGAATTCTCTCTTGCACAACGTGATTTGGCGATTTTTTTACGGCCCCCTTTAACGGAGAAGTACCAAAAAATAAACAAATAAGCGTCATCGAAAAATTACTGTACATTGTGTTTAAACTATTTCTAAGAAGACATTTTGATTGTTACTTATGTTGTCAACGGTACAACTTTAGAGTAACAGAAAAATCATCTGTTGAAAAAACTGTAAAATGGTTTACTTTAATGCTAAAAATACATGACAAGGACTGATCCAATTTTTTACTGTTAGATACTTTTAAGACGAATACTTTCCGTAAAACTTACATCAATTCTTAGCAACCTTTTAAACATTTTTCGAAAATTTTCTACTTCACTGGAAATCTTTTAAAGTCAATTTGGATGATTTTTGGAAACTCTTTAGTACGTTTTTAGGCAATTTCTTGGCATTTGATTTGGTTTTGCCTGTTCTCTTAACCGGTTTGTCTTCCATGTGAGGATTCGGATATTGTCTTAATGTGTAATTTCCATCAATTCTAATCAAATGACCCGACTTAACAAGCATTTTCAGAACAGATTTTAATTCTGGGCTATCGGCAAATCCGCTCTTGTTACTTCTCAAATAATGTTGAATGAATTCCTTAGAAACTATCTTGCTTTTACGTCTAGAAAATGATTTTAAGATCCATCTCCGAATTTTTGATCGACAACTTGATTTTTTCATGTGAAGTATTTCGCTTTTCCAATACAAATAAATTATGAATCTAGGATCATTGTTATCTGCTTATATTGTCTATATTTTGCAAGAAAACTGTTAAAAATCAGTAAAAGCCTATTATATTTTGGTAAGATCCTATTTTTGCTCGCTGTTTGGTGATAAATCGCAAAACTAGTAAACTGCCTTTTGATTACCTAACCTTTTTCTTGTTACTTTTCTTCTGATAACCCTGCATTTGGTGCCACTTTAACATGGTTTCGAAAATCGCGCCAAGCAGCACTATGAATTAGGATTTCATCCAATTATTTGTTTTTTGGAATTTTTGTTTGTATCAAATTAACAAACACGTAAAATTAAAAAAACAAACAATGTTTCAGAGCTCTGAAAATGAAATATGTATAAAAATAAGGCTAATTTTGTTTATTCTATAGACTTGCTTTTGTCAGAAATTATCGTATTTTTACATATTTATGATGGATTTAAAAAACAATTCATGATGCCATGATTGTAATTATTAGTTTATATTGAAGCAAAAACCTCACAAACACACGATTAAGTTACTGCATTAATTCACAAATGTTTTTAAATAATTATTTAATCAAAATTATTCGAACATCTCACAAAGCAAATAGTCTTAAAAACGTTCATTTCTTAAAAGTCGTCAATTTCAATGAAAGATATTTAAAAAAATATCGTTTTTATTTTACATTCTTGTTTCCAAGATATTATTGTCCTTATTATCACACGAAACTATTTCTTTCGTTTTCAAAGATTCATTTTATATTACAACAATTTTACATTTCATATATATTTATATCACAAGGCACAGAAAATAATGAGGGTATTTAAAAGAATAAATTGAAAAAGATTGACTAAATGATTCATACATCTTAAAGATGAATGAATACATTCGATTCCTTTATTCAGTAAATTATTGTAATTCTTAATATAGAAAACAGACTTTTCTCAATTTAGGATTACATTAATTACTTAACTAGGTTGCCAGATTAAAAGATCAAATAAAATTCCAAAATTTAAGAAAAACTGTCGATATTGAACTTGATATGATTTGGAAAGGACCATAATTTTTAACAACACACACACACACTCACGCACGCACATGATAAAGTTTAATTGTAATTCATAGGAAAACATACCTTTTCTAATACATACATTTGGTATTACTTTAAATTAGGTTATATGAATATCTCCCTAGAGCTATATTATAGGCAACAGAGGTAAGAAATTAGTCTAGTTCGAGATACCCCAGATTAAAATGGTCTCCTTAAATTGATATTTCCATGTACAAATTTCCTTATTACTTTTATGTGCAGTATTAGTAATCATCATGTATAATAACGTACATCAACACATATGATTACCTGATTATTTCAAGACGTATAGTCTTCCAACTGTTCAGCTGTAATAGTTAGGCCTCTGAAAGACACTTATTGCTTCAGAAAACGAATAAATCGGGGAAATATTCAATACAAAGACTTAAGGCTCCCGTCTACCAACTGTTTTTATTTCGTCAACGTAATGTTAATCCTATGGAAATTGCACTACCTCCCTCAAATCTTTATAAGTTTATCTATTTGAATGCAATAAAGTGCATTCTAAAGAGCAAAAAATAAAGAATGTTTCAGCTGAACTACATTTTCGTCCGTTTCTTAAAAATATTTTTACTTTTTTTTTAATGATTCTTCTGTGGATTTTCCAATCTTTAAAAATATTCTAAAAAATGTTCAAAATATCGGAGGGAAGATGGAATTCCGCAGAAATCTTTATCTTTCTTACTCTTTCGGATGCACTTTCAAATAGATTAACTAGTAAAGATTTGAGGACGGTAGTAGAATTTCTGCAGGATTAACATTACGTTCTCGAAATGAAAATGGTTGGTAGTTGGGAACTTTAAAAAGAGCCACGTTAGAATGGCTAAAAATAATGAATTCGCGTAATCTATGGTTTTATGTCAAGTAAATATAAACAAAGTTAATGGAGCTGCACAAAAGTAGACGGTGTAATTGAATAAATTATGACATCAAAGTTATAAAGATGGTATGAGAGGTAAATTGGAAAGTGAGAAATTTACTCGGATGTCGATGTTGTCACCTGAGCGTAGTTGAACACTATGAGTGACGTGTTCGAAAATTGCATGCTGTATGTTTAAAGCCCTCATTTACTAGCCATTTCAAGTTCATGAATTTATTGTTAAGCCTTTGGAGTTTCAAGTTCTTCGTTTTTGAGAAATATTTAAACATTAATTTAAATTTTAATTTTTGTGCTACAGTTTTGGTTTCATAATTGTATTTAATCTTATGTTAGAAAATGTAAACGAGAGCTAATGGATCGTACAAAATGGATATTTCTGGTCAATATGTAAAAAGTAAGAATTAAAGAAGCTTTAGACAAAATCTTCATGCATAAATTAAATCAAATGTTAAGCTTTTGTGGAGAGAAAGATTCAATTATGATTTAAAACATATAGATCAGATTTCAGTACTGACAAAAACACTATTAATCTTTTTCTGGTATATGAAATAAACCACAAAAGTCAAAATCACTACAAAAGGATAATTTATAAATCGATTCCTAGAAGATTAAGAACATTTGATATAGAAATTTGAATATTTAAAAGATATCCAATTTGTATTCTTTCTTGATCAAAAATATTTCTATTTGTAATAAATTATTTTTAAATTTTAATGAATTATCTTTCAAAAAGTAGAAAGATTTAAGTATAAAATTCCTATTTTTTTTTTTAAAAAAAAGGAAATAACACTAGACTCGTGCCAATTCTAGAAATTTCTCTTTCTAAAAATCATTTGGCTGATTAAAATTAAGGATTCATTCCTTAAACGAAATGAAAGTCGCGATTTGGAGAACAAATGAATTTTTAAAAAAATTCTAATTATTGAAGAATGCTATTCGAAAAGACAATGCAGAGAATTTCTTCAAAATTCACTTGAAAGTCTTTTCTTAAATGGAAGGATCTTTTTTTTTTAACATTTTTGACATAAAATGTAAGAGTTGTAACTCATAAATACATTTATTCTTTTTTTTTTTTTTTTTTTTTTTTTTTTATCTTAGAACGAGAGAAATCATCCAGTTCATTACTATTGAAGAAATCAGTAATGATCTAAAATATCATTTTTTTTCAAGGAAAAATGGATTTTTTAACCCTTACTTTATAATTAAAGTCAGAAAAATATAAAATAATCTTACGAAAAAGTTCTTGAAGCTGGAATATGTAAAAAGTTATTTTTTTTTTATAAAGAGTATTTTTTTATTAGTATGCTTTGCATTTATTTACTTAAATTTTGAAATTGCTGTTTAAGTACAAATTTTGTTTCGTGAACTTTTAACTAGTAATTTATATTTTTACATATATGATCCATTAGTACATATCTAATCTTTGAAAATTATTTTCCCTTTAAGTTATTTCCTAAATAAATTATTAGGCGATTCCACTAATTGTTATTTTACGAGTATGAATTAAAAACTTGTTATTTATTTAACCGATTTAATTTTATAAAATATACACTAACCCATCATATCAAAATAAAACTTGCATGATTGCATTATACTCATATTGCATTATACTCATATAATACTCATATAATGATTGCATTATACTCATATAATATATTTAAGTAAATAATTCATTAATCATAAGAGTAATTGTATAAAAATACTTAATATCGCACAGTATCGTTCATTCAATTACTTAATTCAAATTCTTAGCAAACTTTGTCACTTTGTTACATAACCAAATCTTCATTAAAATTAATTTCACAGCTATTGTAAATTTCTCCATGTCAGTTCTCAATGATATCAAATTACCTTTTAATGTCGCCTCCGAAGAGTTATATAGACACAAATATATCAAAAAATTGTGAAAAGGCTAGGAATGTAACAATAATCTGATAAATTACTACACCGAGAATATAAGGAAGCCGCCTCGAGCTATGCTAATCATTGCAAATGAAATAAATGTTTCTAAATAAAGCTTCTTCGGTTTTCTTTAGTGATTTTCGTTCTCTTAGAAATACCGTTAATAAAACCAAATTAATTAAAGAGATTCATCAATTCGTTTTTATTTTAAAGAAATACTTGCTACAAACTTTCAGATTTCTTTGTATCACTTAATTTACTTAATTAGACAGTGTAAATGATTCTGCTTTTATGTATCACTTGTGAAATGTCATATTTATAGACTTTTTAGTGATTTATTGTATGTATGTGCTTCTAATGGCAGAATTTATTTGAATGTTATTTAAAAACGGGCATAATAAGGAGCATTATTTTTTTGCGCAAATTCTAAAATAAACTCACCAGAAAGATGTTAACAATTCACGCATTTTTAAGACATTTAAATCGAAAACATTTTACTTCTATTTTTAAACTTATTTTCTTATGCACAATTTTAGACATTAAATATTATAATAAACGATTCTTAAACCAACTCAAAAAATGTATGAATAATTATTGTTAAGCGATTGAGCGACTTTCATACGAAGGAAGGATTCCCTCCATTAATAATAAGTTTCTTTCGAAATTAGTCGAAATTTTATTGAGAGGCTGTCTTGAAAATGCTCGATAGTATTACAAACATTCCATTTTTATGGGTGTACTGTGGGAACAGTTCAACAAGAAGGATAATGGAAAATGACGCTTTATTCACACATACTCAGGAAATAACACACGGGTAGCAGTTCTTTTTCAAATTAACAGCACTATCAAGAAATACAACACTTGTTCAGATTAGGAACATAACAAAAAAAGACGCAGCAATACAGATCAGCAAAACAGATGCATATTAGCACTTGTAATAACAGAACTTTCAATAACTTTCTGCTCATCAGCCTAATATTTCACTTAGTAGACAAATCATCAAAATAATACTCCGAACATCCAAAACAGACTTCAGGACTCCCGGAAGATTTTCTCGGTTACAATAGCTACAGATCCCTCAGGTTTCAGATCTTTCCTATTTATAGTTGTTACAGCTAGGTATGACGTCTAAAGAAAAAATCGTTAACTCCATAACTTTTCTCCCATTCGAGATACCGACAAGATTCTAGCATTTTCGAGACTATTCATTTTGAAGCCAAAGCCACGAAATTTATCACCAAGTCACAAAAATAGTCGCTAAAATTATCGCTAAGATCGGGGAGTGATTGCTGAAGCTTTCCTTAAAATCTGCGAAATCTCTGTAAATGTCTACTTTCCCTTATAAGAGTAACTCTTCATAGAAGTGTCATCGAATATTCATACAGGTAGGAATAGTTCACGCAATTAACAAGCAAGCTCTTACGGAATTTATCAAAAATTTATTCAGAGACTGTATAGAAAATGCAGTATGTATATACTTTTACAAGGAAAAAAAAAAATAACACACTCATTCACGCACGCACGCACGCGCGCGCACGCACACACACATATATGTAACAACAATTAAGTAATAAAAGAAGGTGAATCGAATCCAAGTTCAAGCTCAACTCTTGTCTTTATTTACCATTCGTTGAGAGAGAGAGGTAGATTATAGCTTTACATCTGTAGATACAATTCCGCAATTTGATTAATACAGAAGAATATGAGAATGGTGTTTGTGAAAACGTGAAATATACATTTGTGAAAACGCGGAACAGGATCGGCCGGCGAAGCAAAACAGAGAGCAGAAAGGGGCGGGAAAAAGTGCGCTTTTTCTCTGTGTATCTAATTATATATAAGAGATTTTCCATAATAGACGTTATAAAACACGTAGAACAGGACTAGGGATTCTAGGGAATTCCAATAAAAGACAGAGAGTCTAGTAGAGATTATTTTGGCAGATTTATGACCGTGGGAAAGCGGATTAAACAAATTTTATGAGCGCGATATCCAAGAAATAAAAGGATAATTTGGAATTGGATCAGGAAATAAAAAATGAACTATTTACTTTTGAATTGGGGGAATGGGATAGAATAGAAAATAAGTACAACGTTTGGCTATTGACATCGTGCCGCCTTCACTTTCATAGCTTCAACGACTCAAATCTTGTTCCGTTAAATGGATATTTATATTTAGGAAACAGAAGTCGCATGATTCAAGATCCGGCAAATAAGGTGGGTGGTCTAACACTGAGATGCTGAATTTGGCTAAAACGCTCTTGACAGACAACATGGAAAGGGCTGGAGCTTTGTCTTGGTAGAAAAATTTGCCGAACGGATTCGTTGTTGATTTCTTCAGTCTCAGCAATCGCATGAATACTTAACCGGAGGTCGATCAAGATTACCGATTTTTTCGATATTGTCATCCTTTTTTAACGTGGGAGGGCTACCTAGGCATGAATCATCTTCAACGTCTTCTCAGTCTAGAATTGGATAAATTTTATAAGACATCAGGTAAAATAAGAAGCCGTGAACATATGAATAACTTCATGAGATCCTGAATTTACGGTAGCTTCGAAGCAAGCAAGTGGCTACAGAGCTCAATATAACGCTCAGTGTCGTTTGCAATTTGTGGAAACAGTTTTAGAACAATAGTTCCTTATCGAGAAGATCTGGATAAGGTCGAACAAGATACATAAGGACGAATGACCCTTATTATTTGGCAATTTCAACGCGGTGACCCAGAACAGATAGAATTTCAGAGCTCACACGGGAGCTGTTTGCTGTCCTTGGAACCCGTGTTTCAAGACCCAAAGTTCTCCTAAGTCTTCACGAAGAAGGCTTATGTGCCAGAATATGAGTTGTTTGCATCCCGCTCACTGCAGATCACAAGAAAGCGCATTTAGCACGATGCAGACAACAAGTGTTTTAATTTCAGTGAAGCACCGTGCTTTTAACAGATGAAACGATGATTCTCGGTATACCTGTATATAGAGAGAGTCTGAGACATGATTCCATTCCTCCCTCATCAGGGAAATAATCATTATGGTGGAGGAGAATAAGAGTTTGAGAATGCATTATGTTGGACGGACGTACATTCCTGCACATGTTTGACAAATGCTTCTTGACTGCTACGAGGTATAGAGAGAAGATCAAAGTCTGTTTCAGTAGCGCAGTCGGTTCTGGGTTCCTGTTAATGGACAACAACGCTTGACCACATATGGCTCAGCTAATCGGCGATTAACTGGAAAGAGGGGATTTTCGCCTCATGGATCGGCCACTCAGATTTTCTGATCTAAACTCCATGAAGCTTATCTTCGATGCTCTTAGGAGAGCGATTGCTTCTCGTCATCTTCCTTCAATAATTACATCGAAATTAAAAATGCCTTCTGCAGGAGTGGATCTATTGACATAAGGACTTCTCAAATGCTTCCTATCATTTATCCCATCATGCTATGAGATCTGTCTAGCTGTGAGTGTTACCATACCCTATATTAGCCTAACTTTCAGTTACATATCACAAAGTAGAATGTAAGCATTCATGTACTATGAGATTTACTGAAAATCATATACATATCATGTACTATGAGATTTACTGAAAATCATATACATATAAAATGACTTTTGAATGGCACATCTCTTTCTCCATTATAAATGTATATTTAGACCGATTGATTTGATTGTTTTATTAACATCGCACTGAGAAGTAACACGACTGCCATTGCCGACGGTTCCTGTGATTTTGAACATCGGTAAGTAACACCGACGACACCTGAGCTACCACCTCCTTCTCCAAAACACACACCACATCAATGGGAGGACTTGATAACTGGACAGAATTAATGTGCATCAGCTCCGCTACGCTGTGGTTGATCTTTTGTTCCACCATGGCTCCAACTCCATCCGCGTGTTCGTGACCATGACCAATTGGCTACCGCAGCCGTATATGTACACAAAATTTCAATAAAATCTGTTCTTTAATTTTTCAGAAATTCAACATAATGTGCAAAGGCATTTAATTTTGCGCGAACAATCATTCCTCCCCCCATATATATATAGATAATATATATAATATTAGATAGACTTCTCTATATTCATCCGACACTGAAATAATATGTTGGGTATTAGAGCATTGTGACAAATGACATTAATTAATGCACCATTAATTTAATGTTTGTACTTTGGCCAGTCGAGTCCATTTTACACCCATTGTATAAGTGTCCAATTCCTAAATCGTATTATTTAATTTTTAATTACGTAAATTCTTTTTCCAATGATTTTCCAATATCACATGTTATGTTACGCTCAACATTCAATAGTGTACTGTTTCAAAAACTGCAAAAAATCAAAATTATACTTTTCTTTTGCAAGCGTTTCCTTGTATGATGCCTTACACACACTCTGTCTCGCCAAAAGTCTTTTTTTCCTAGCGTCATACATTTATAATAAATCAAGGTTTATTACTTGATTGATCTTATATAGCAGCTAACATAGATTTTACAGAAATCATTATATAACACCTGTAGTTTTTTCACAGATAGTTTTTGTTTCGTGATTTAAATAATTATCGAAATTATCTCTTGGTTTCTTGCAATAATTGAAAATATTTGCACGTAAAAAGGAAATCTCAATATCATAAATTACATCCGGTATCAAAATTGGATTAAATATTATGCATCTGATTAGAAATTATAAATCATTAGCTGTGAGAGAATATTATGATTGGCTGATTAGCACAGCTAAAATTGAAATTTTTTTTGCTTAAATTTAGAAGAATTCTGTGACTTGTTTTTTTTTTTTAAATAAAAACGAGAAACAGACCATGATTATTTTTTGTAATTGTTCAAAAGGAACAATGATCGCTATTAATACATGAATTCTGATTGATATTGTGTATTTAGATTTACTGTTTTTAGGTTATCTAGAATTTCGAATATTCTGTAAAACTATGCAGTAACCGCTGTAACCTGAAGATCGTGAACACGTTGCCTGCGTTAATTTCGTGGAGTCGTGCGTTCGAGTCCTGATGCCACTAAATACTCTCTGTTTAGTGGGGCTGATGCATGTTAAATTTACCTAGGGTGCTAATAGTCCCTTTGGAGTGGTGTGGAAATTTGGAGATGGGAATAATTTTGACCTCGATTAAGTGGAGAAGATTATACTTGAGCTGACACTCTACTCTTTTAATACTCGTATCCACACCCACCAAAGTTGAGGAAGGTGTTAGCTCAGCTGTCGTCCTCGGCACTTGACCGAAGTTCAAAATTAAGAGGTCCGTCGCCAATCACTTTCGTGTTGCTTCTAATTGCGGCATTAATACACAACAAATAAATCACAGTAAAACTGTGTAAGAATGTAAAAGGCAATAATGGGTTAGATATGGAAAAGTAATATGTGTGGTGAAACTTGCACCTGTGGTCTTCCGCTAATGAATTTATAAATGTTCTACTGTATCTAAATTTAACTGTGCATAAAGTAATTTTCTAATTTGTGATGCGGTTTCCGATTTCAAATGATCTTATTGTCCTCCAAAATAATTAATTCTTCAAGAGAACATATACGAAAGTAACAAAAAAAAAATTACGACATTGCGCAATTTGTAATTTATTAATACATTAGATTAAAATAAAACTTCACTTTTTAAGAGAAAAAAGTGCTTGATATTTTTTCAAATTTCTTTAAAAACATAGTAATGATGCCTCTATATCCTTAAGGATTTGGAAAACAAGAACTCTTCTGAAAGCGATATGTTAAATAAAATAAATTGGGAAAGACGAATAAAAATAAAATGATTAAGAAAAACCATCCAGTCTAAGCCAATATACCATGAATATAAAAATACATTGAATCCAATTCATGGAAATTTACTTTTGGGTTAAGCAAATTTGGAACGAATCGAAATTTCTAGAATAAATAGTTTCGAAATTCAAATAGAATAACACAGAAGACAACTGTATTTTTATTATAAAAAAATAACGAAATCCAAATATAGATGGCTAGTAGAAAAATTCAATTGTAAAGTAACTCGTTTTCCTTGACGTTTTCGTTTTATCCCTTGTCTTAAAATATTCTAAGCCTAAAAGAACTATTTTTTTTTCTTTCTTCAAAACAAGAGGAAATGGAATATTCGCCGAAATAAGAAAGTTTACTTTTGGGAAATCCGTAGATTCTTTGAAAATCACTTGACGTTGATATTGAGTGGGAGGATTTTCAACATTTGCGGTTGATTACACTTTCTTTAGGAAGACGACGTACAAAGAAAGACTGTTTTGGAATTCGAATCGTAAGTTTTACGACAGAAACAATGACATTTTATCTCGACAAAAGATTCGGTGGGCATTGAATCGTGTTTAGAAGACGAGGAGGAATTTAACGATCGCTACAATTCTTTTTAATTTGATTTTTTTAGAGTTTGTATGAAATGTTACATAATTCTTTCTTCCGAAGTTTTCGATATTCCCTGTAGTTAAAACTTTTGATCACAGTGTGGATTTTGAAATTGTTCTTACATGTTTCAGGAGATCAGTCCCTCAGATTTTTGAAACACATGTTTCATTCAAATTAGTAACTCTCATTTATTAACACAGAAAAAAAAATTATTTTTTACAATTTATATAAATAAACAGAAGGGTGAAATTACTATCAAATGGTTAATGAGGTTAACTATCTTTGAAGCTTGTCATACGTTTTTTGTCAATTTGTCATACAAAAGAGAACTACCAGAATTTTTTACAATCGTTCGCGGCTTACTTGAAGAGTGATACCTCAATGGCCATAAACTTTTTTTATTTGTAATCCTATTTTCAAATTCTTATTATTCCTAAAAGCTACATGTATCTCCTATTATAACTGATTTTTTTTTGTTCCCAGGTGTCGCTAGAGTGCGGATAGCTGAAGAAGATGGAGATCCACTGGAGATGAGGTAGAAGCTATGAGGTGTCATTGCACTGAGACCTTACGATTTTCACCCTTTCCCAAACACGAAAGGGCACCTTAAAGGATACTACTTTCACCTTGACGGCGAGATAAAAGCTGTCCTTCAAGTCTTAAATCCACAACAACCACTAGAATTCTCCTACGGTTTTGTCCAACTAGTCACGCTTTGGCACAAGTGTGCAGAAAGGGATACGGATCATCTCGAAAAATATGTTAAATAGAGGACGCATATGGCTTTCAGATACAACAAGAATTGTGAAGATCGGGTGACAAACAAAACTCTAAGGCTATAGAAAAACTTTTTTCAATAGAGCCTCATAATATTTTTATCTTGATATAATTTGACGTTGAGTCCGATATTACAAACTTATGGTTATGCATTGATGTATACAGAAAACAGTTCATAAAGGGTATCAGGACCATTATATGTGAAAAAAAAATCCTTTTTTAGACCAATACAACTTACTAATGAAACGAAGTAAAAAATTTCAACTTATAGCATATAATACTCATATATACAGTTGTGCCTTCCAATAAGGGACACCTACCGGAGAAGAAGTACGTCCCTTAAATAGAGGTTCCTTAATAAGAGGTAAATACTTTGAATTTCTTATTCAAAGGGATCAACAGAATTGTCCCATAAATAGAAGATACGGATCATCAATTGGAGATGTCCCTTACAAGAGGCATTTCTTACTGTATGAGCATTAATTCTCATATTTTCGGGAAATTGTACATAAATCGTAAAAGGTTATAAATAAATATAAATTGGACACATTTTCAAAATTACGAAAATGAATATTTACTGAGATTAGGATTTTGAAGTACAATAATGTCCAAAATTTACAAAAGTGATGTTATTTAGTTGAAAAAATGTTCAGGTTCAAAGTTATGCATACTTTTTTTAAAAAAAAAATTTCGAGGTAAGCAAATTTTTATACAATTACTTAGAATATTGTGAAGAAGAAATCCCATTAAAATTAAAATTTTCTATGTATATAATTTGTCTAAATTTTGATGCATAAGTCATAAAAAAACTTAGAGCCTGTGAACTAAATGTCAAACTAATATAATTAATAGTTAAACAAAGCTTATTTTTTCTCGATATCTCTGTAAGTTTTGGTAATATAGTTTAACCTTTAAAACCAAATGTTCAGAAACGATGGGATTATGTTGTTGTTTTTTTTCAAAAAATCAAAAATTTTGAAGTTTAAGAGCCCTAAGACCCTTTAATTGATGGTAAGACATAATAAATGAGAGCTAAACCCTTCTGATATATTTTTCATGTTGCACTGGTAGTTTAGCATCAATAGTATTTTTCAATAACCTAATCAAAATTGAACCTATTATGCATGGTTGTATGATTATTAGCTTCTATTAAATTTCAGGAAAAGGTTATTAAATGCTCAAAATGTACTGGGTTATATTAATATAACTATATTAATAATTAGATTTTTCATAGACATTTTTAAGTAAAGTTTCAATAAAATCATTAAATTAGTAATGGAAAATACTTGTATATTCAAATAATTAAAATAGGAAAATTAATGTTTTGAAGAAGAAAAAAAATGGAAACCATTAGTTTTATTATATGTCAAATTGTTAAATGATAAAATCAACTCAAAAGGCAGAGAAATAAAAAAAAATTCTCTCTTCGAAAACTCGAACGAAAATATATTCATATTTTATGAATAGAATCGCCACATTGGCAGCATATTGTTGTTCGAATGTTGCAAAGAAAATGGATGCGAATTGTCAAATTTTATACTCTATAAATTCTCCAATCAGAAGACAAAAAATCATATAAATCATCAGATAGAAGCAATGAAAAGAAATTTAAGCAACGAGGATAAGAGAGCAAATTTGAATTCTGCGAACATCTTCTGCATGAAATGCCCCATTTTTAGTTCGAATATTTCTAGAATATGAAAAATGAATCTTCAGTTGAAGGACGAATGAAAAGTCATAGACTCAAGTTCAGTGAACTATCAAAAGCAGACCTTCAAACATAAATGTTATGGTATAAGTTTGGCTGAATTTTAAAGGAATATTAATTTTTTGAGCTATTGCCAAGGAATTTAATGATGAATTTAGATGTTTACCATCGCAGCTCTGTGAAATATGAAGAATTACACGGAACTTAATTTTAAATGCTTTGCTGAATCTATCATTTCGTTTAGTTTCTAAAATTCATTGCAATATCATAAGGAAGAAAAAAAATAAGGATGTAAAAATCCCTATCAAGTATTAGTTACACTTATAGTGCGTTGATAGGAATCATTCGACCGCGACTCTCAAATTCGTTATTAAAAGTCGATGATGTCTCACTGAGCTGTATTGAAGCTCTATGTTTTGGAAATGAAATAATCTTCCTTTTTTAAAAAAGAAATCGGCTTTAACTTTTTAAATTCGAAAATCGATTATTCAACTTGTCAGTCTTATATGTATCGATTTTTTTACCAATGTGCCGCTAAAAGTATCAAAAATATTATTGAAAATAGTTTGGAAACTATTTATAAGCACTGTAAATTGTACATATACAAGTATAACCTTTAAAAATTTAATTCACTAGTGTATCGTTGCCTTTGCATACCAAAAAATCGCCACCTTAATTTTACCCATCGATAAGACCGTCTTTGCCTCCTTTGGAGCATATTCACCGGAAGCAAATCATTGTTTTGATTATTACTTGGTTTCCCAAAGTATTCTGATGGATCCAGATCTCATCGATGGTGCAAATTCGACTCAAAATGACGACGAATTCGATCCCGATCGGAATCAAAACTAACCTTTGAATCAGTAATCAGATTTGTTATGGTATTTTTTAATAAATGTTAACACCATTACTAACTTTCCTTAGTAATGCCATCTGTTGTCAAAACAGATATATTTAGACACCTAAGTTATTTTCAAATTCGTCGGCCATTGACAACTTGTATGTTAAAATAAACAAAGATAAAATCATTTTAATAAAGTTAAGAAGGAATTTTTGTAATCGGTATAATAAGCTCAAAACTTGTAATTAACATAATCTATCTAGATTTTAAATTCTTTCCCAATATTTAAGGCTCATATAAATTGTGGTGACAATTGTTCAAAAATTGAAGATCGGGACGTATTCAAATTCCTTAAAATGAATAAAAATTTATTATAATAGTAAAAACGCCTTTGATTTGTGGTGTATACATTTAGTACAACCAAATAAAAGGACAATGAAAGTGAGATATTGGTGAAACATAGGCAGTAAGAAATCCTACCGAAATTAGTTTAGTATCATAACTTATCACTCTCTAAAAATTTTTGTGATTTATATTTTTCTGAAGAATACATTGAATTTAGTTGAAACTTATTCCGTTGGATATCGTGAAAATATTTAGTGAGTGTTGTTTAAAAACTACCTTTCCAAATATCAAATATTTAATACTGTGGTTAACCAATTTGATTTTGCCTTCCAAAACTAATAAATCTTTGTGTAAATCAGCACATATTTGTGTATTGATTACAATTTACAATTAGCAAGGACAAAAGACTATAACTTAGCGCCGTTCTGATAAAATCAATAAGAATGGCTACCTTAACGTAAGTAAAAACGGACAGCTAAATCAAAAAGAGAGCACCAAAACTATTAACAAGTCTAAAATATCTATCAAGATCAATAGAATCCTTTAATTTTGTCGTATAGTGGCTCTAAATACATTTGGGTGTTAGAAGAAACTTTTCATATACAAACAAGCCGAATTATAAATTGTTTCTTGCTTTAATTCTAATTTTTTTATTAAAAGTTAATTGTTGATTTAAATTGCACTTGCTTCCATTTTCTAAAATAAGTGATTAATTCCAAAAGCATTCTCACATAATTTTAATTCTTGTAAAACTAAAATAGATAATGATTTTGTGTAAAAGTATGTGCTAGATTGTTTTTCTTTCTTTCTTTATGCATTAAAAATTATAATTTTTTTTTTTGAATCTCAGGAATTTAAATTAAGTTAAAACAGTTGGAAATTCTGAAGCGAACCAAACAGGAACTGAAACAGCTAATTTCGGCGTTTGAATTGGGTAAATTTGGATGGAGTGAAAGTTCCTAGTTATACAACAAAATCTCCATGTATCAAATATCTAAGTTTCGTGGGAAAAAATCGACATGTAGAAATTTTGATACACAGAAATACATATGGAAAACAGTTCACCATTTTGATACTAAAATAATTATGCATACAGGATTTGTCCTAAAAACCTCAGGATTAATTACAACGTTTTTCTGAATTTCACTTGGTGTGTGTGTGTCATCAAAGTTTCGATCGTTAATTTAACCAACTTCCCATCAAGCTAGAGCTTTGAAATTTTGCGACCCGTCGTTTATTGTAAAGAATGTACTTCATAACACAATACTGTCATAATAATACTTCTCCAAGCACCGTTCATTCTAGATCTAGCTCCTGCCGTCTTTTATTTATTCCTTCGGATAAGAAACAGTCTTAAAAGACATTGTTTCGAGACGATTCATGCGATTCAAGCGCCTTCGTCAGGATGGTTGAAATACCTTTCGGTTGCCGACTTCTAGGGTATGTTTAAAGACTGGTACACTACACCAAAATTGCAGTGGTGTATCGATGCAAGAGGATCATATTTTGAAATTATTAGCACACTGTAAATATATTTTCCAATAAATTTCTTTTTATAGTTTCAGTTCAATTTCTCAATGTGCGAGCCTTGAATTTTACTTCTTAAGGATGTAGAAGATCTCAAACATTAAACTGACGAATAGATTTATTTATAAAATGTACAGATATATATGTGATTTACAAATTTGCTTACAATGTATGGAAATTCAAATGTTTTTATGCAAAAATAGAAATGACATGCGTACTACATATTTTTGGTTCCTAATGTTGTGTTTTGAGCATAATGTTTTGCTGAAGCTGTTTCAAAGTCACATCTACTTCTACTCAGAGAAATATAAATGTTTTCATGAAGATTTGGAATAAATCTTCAGCCCTGTTGGACAGTTGGGAATGCTTCCATTACTTATTTTCTTGACAATTTCTGAATCAATCCTTCTTCATTGTCATCATGCGGTTTTCGTTCAGTCGCGGGTTCGATCCTTGGGCGCCAAAAGACCCGCCGTGTAGCCGGGGCTGATGCACGTTAAATCTGTTCGAGACCCAAAGTCCTCCCGTTGGGGTGGTGGGGATGTTAGGAGAGGGGGGTGTCGGCTCACTTGACCGTGGTTCAAAATTACGAGGTCCGTCGCCAATAGCCCTCGTGTTGCTTCTAGTGCGACGTTAATAAAAAAAAAAACTAAACTAAACTAATCATTGTCATCATAATCTTTGGGTTCATTTTGAGTGAAATAATCTTCAGTATGTCTTAATCGGTGGGATAATCAACCCCAATTAAGTTTTTGCTTACTTGTAAAAAGTGATCGAATTAGAATTTTTGGATATATAGAAATTTTGTTCGATGTATAGAAACTTTTTTTATTGTAAAAATTTAAGATTCTTGAAAAAATTTCGATTCACGGAGATTTTTAATACATAAAAGTTCAAGATATAGAAGTTTAAATGTAATTAATATTCACAACGTTCCCTGGTTAATTTCATTTGAATACAATGTAAGAAATTCCGATTCATAAAAGCACAAAGACACATAAGAAGTCATATAAATGCTGAAAAAAAATGTAGAGAAGTTTAAAAAAAAGTAATCTCTGAGAACGTGAGCTTCTTAGGTATTTAACAAATTTAGCATTTTACATTCCTTAAGTATCAAAATTCTAAAGCTACAAATTTAGTTTTTTAATCCAGAAAAGTTAAGCAAATCGTTACTTATATTGAACGTCTAGAGTGTTAATAACGAATTAAAACTA
Organism: Nephila pilipes; assembly: GCA_019974015.1. Classification (NCBI taxonomy): domain Eukaryota; kingdom Metazoa; phylum Arthropoda; class Arachnida; order Araneae; family Nephilidae; genus Nephila; species Nephila pilipes. The sequence goes on along the minus strand of BMAW01071196.1, from coordinate 64,006 downwards.
TCAGAAATATCAATAAACTCTTTTTAATTTTTTTTATAAAATTAAATCAGAGATAGAGCTCAATCTTTTTGTAATTATTGTAATTTAGAGTTAATAGGAAATTAATAAGCATTGTATATACTACTTGATTCGTAAAAACAGAATAAATACATAACGGGGAAAGCAAGATTCTTAACATTCTAGATGAAAAATAAGTTCATGAAATATATAATGCAAGTTTTGAATAATTCCTAGATCAAAGAATACTTCGAAAGTCAGATGGCTTTAAGATTCGTAGTTTGTAATCAAATTTCGAGATAATTAAAGCAAGTTTTGAAGAAATATAAAGAAAAAGAAATGTACATTTGCATATTCTCCGAAAGCGATGAAAATGGAATTTCGAAATCTCAAGAATTTCAGCCTTTGAATTTCAATAAAACTGAATAAACTTCAGCTTCTAATAGAGAATAAAAGATATGAATAATTCAGAAGATTTTCGCAGTACGGACTGCTTTGGAAATGGGAGGAAATATATTTTCCCTCTAGAACATGAGAATGGCCATTTATTTTAGAAAAAGCTCCTTATTTTGATAAATTCGGAATTTAGTCAAATGCTGATGATATCTATAATGATATACTATAATGAAATTCATTTTCATCATGAAAAAGTAAGCATGAAACCTTCACAAACCAATGACGAAACATTTCACGATTATTAGTTCTACAAAGTTTTATTGAATGTGAATATAAATAAGTGTTTGAACAGATTACCATTATATAATTCTGTGTAAAAACTGTCCTCCTTTAAATGAAAGGAAAAGTTAAAAATCTTTACAGCAATAAGGTATTTTTAACATCATCTTCATAAATGAATTAAATATATATTAACTGAAGAAAAGAGAGAAGATATTTATTCAACTAAATCTTGTTTCCATCATGGTCGTCTCTATATTTACATGTTATTTGCTAATGGACAAATTTCATTAAAAATTCTTATTCGGATTTTAATCCATGAGATTGAATATCAGATAGTAGTCATTAATTCACTTTCTTTGCTTTTCAGAAAAAAATTAATTTGTTTATTTTATCATGTTTTCTTAAGTTTATCAAATAAAAATTTATTTCGTTTTCTTCTAAGAAAAAGAGGAAAGAATTCGTATCGTAGGTTTAACGAAGTACATTTTTTGGAGTGATTTGAAGCAATTTATGTATTGAAAAAAGAATGCGGAAATCATTAGCGGAAAAGAATGCACCTTTTCGAGTAATCTCTTTTAGTTATCAGAAGTTGAAATCGTATCGACAAAGGATTTTTATCTTTTTTGGATGAACCATTATTAATGAGTATTTAAAATAAACACAAATAAAACAGTAATGAAAAAATAAATTGTTGTATGTATTGCACAGCAAAGAAACAGATTTCGCCACCAAAGGTGAAACGGAATGGATACATGATTGATTGATTCATTTACTTATTTATTTATTAATTCATTAGCAAACTCACTCACTCACTCATCAGGAAAGATATATAGAAAACCCTTTATTTTGAAAATTTCTCAGGTTACCTTTTTGTCTTTGACAAAAACAAAAGCCATTCGAATGGCTAATCAATAGTCAGTGAATAGAAAGTCAGAAAGTGATGGCGACCAAGCTATTATTTTATTTGGCTCTGGAATGCTCATTTAATATCTGTGGATGTTTGTGTTGATTACTATGTCTGCGGATCAAATCCCAATAGTATTATAAATGTTGCTTAACAAGAGCAGATTAATCATGTTCGTATCACTAGCAGCACTTGAAATTAGGTTCTGACTCACTCACCCTATACGGATCCTATGTCACTTTAACCTTATCCACGTGACATGATTTAGTTTCTTCGTTCATAACTTCCGTTTCCCTTCTCTATTATTAACCACGTTCTCATTAAATTCATCCCATATTATAAATAAAATTCCTCAATTTTATTCACTTGTTCGGTTCTAATTTAAATAAGTCACGTTCCATGTATTGGAAGATATTATCAATTTAAATAACATCATAATCAAGTCCCCTAGGTTAGTTCAAAATAAATACGAGATAGAACCCCGTGTAGAGTTTGCGCTGTTGCATTAAAAACAAAGGAATGATATTGCCGATAAAAGAATACAAATTAGGAAGGAAAATAATTTATTGCAATGTACTTAGATCAATATATTCTTTTCCTGATACTCTATGTAACACGAATTTTATAATTATTTTATAAGTATTTTTTTACATTAATACATAAATAATCTTCATTAACTGGGAGGTACAATAACTTATGATAATAACTTGCAATTGTGTCTCGAAACTGGTTTCTCAAGAGAAGATAAAGGTATTTAATAAGACAATATAATTTTATTACATCTCGTAATTTTGTTTTATTTCAGAACATAATTTGTGATAAAAACATCATGTGTGAAAAATTATAAATGTCATTCTTAATACTTCTTTAAGCCTTAGAGAATATTTTTTTATTCCTTTAAGGCTACACGGTACCCTTTTTCAAAATTTTTTTTGGAGACAGTAATATTAAAAGTAACTTATGTATTGTTTTCATACTATATTATTAAACTGATTCTGAAAATAAAAAGTTAATTTAACAAGCCCTTATTTTAAAATTTAAAAAAGTTTAAAAATTTTGAAGTTTTTTTAAACTCTTATAAAATACACAATTTTTGAAATTTTTTAATTATTTTGAGTGATTTATATTTCATACATTATAGCAAACAAAAGTTAGTATGGATTTGAAAATCTGTTTCCTTGTTGATTTTATAATAATTATTTTTCTAGCTAAACCTGAAAAAAACACGAAATTTTTTAAAATATTAATTTAATATTTTTTAAAAAAATAACTAGGGATCCCAGACATAACTCCATACTAACTTTTATAGAACACATATATCTAAGTATCTATACAAAATTTCAAGACTCTATCTTGAACAGAAAAAAAGCCTTAGGGATTAGAAAACACTTGCATCTTCAAAAATAAAAGTCTGAGAAAAATGCATTTAAAGTTTTTAAAGTCATAAAACAAAAACTAATAATACTTGCAAAGCTCTAGATTTTTAATATATTGTTTAACTACTTATATAATATATGAAAACACTACTTTAATTAAATATGATGGCAAATATTTTTATTTATTCAAAATATGTTTTTGCAAAATATCGATATAGCATTTGTTACGATAACAGATTATTCAGCTTAAAGTTAACATAATAATTTCACAAAAGTTTTAAAACACAATACACTTATAAAGAATAATAATGATGTAAATAAAAGTTTAAAAAAGTTAAAAACTACCAGGTTTGTACATAGCACCTAATTTTTTCTGAATTTTAATTCGACGCAATTTAACAAGTTTTATTTTTTTCTGCACGACTTTAAAATTTGCAGATTTTCTTTTCTTTCTGAAATAGGTTCTCCTACAATCAGTAAAGTACACTAAATGTTCTGATGATAAACTTGTTACAAATTCAATTAGCATCCTGAAATGTTTTTAGAGCTTTTAATGTTCCATCATTAAATTCAGGTATTGCACTCGACATGGCAATCAACACGACTCCTAGAAGCTGTATTTTCTTTGGAATATATGTTCCATATCATAAAATGTAATGCTTCATTAAAATTTTGTGTCAAACCTCTGACACACGTGCTTAATAATTCAGTTGATGCTAATCGCTGATAAATCGGCAAGATTTTGGGCAAATATTCTTCGCTGATTGGTATTTTTACCCAATACCTGATTTCTTTCCACGGTTGTGAATACCTGATTTTTTTCCACGTGCTAATGATGACTGGTAAAAACACCAAGAGTCAAAGAACAAGGTTATGTCCCGGAAGCCAGTACTCTCAGATCTTTCCCATAATTTCACAGCTGCATTTACTTCCATTGCACCATATGATCCGACATATGTTGTACTTCAAACATCTTGATGTCTTTTTACGGAATACGAAATTCAGCACTGTCTTCTCCAAGCTCATATTTAGTCTGTTCACATTCTCCACACCGCTTTGACATTACTTCGTAGTCTATCAGAAAGCCAGTCAGGAAGTCGATAACATATCCTATTCCGATATTTGACATTGACGTATGTCCTCTTGTCAACCAGCTTCCATCATATGACACTCCAATATCTTTATCATTCCTTGAGCCATACGCCTCAATGACATCTTTACGAATATCAAGCAACGACTGATTTGACCCAACGAGATGTCCAATCAGAACTTTTGGCTTATAATGTCTTTTAAAAGTTTTACTAGACATTATATTTCAATTCATATGCACGCAGAATTTTTCCAACGCCGAGAAGCCAAGTCACAAACTTAACATACCTTGCACTGATCTCATATTTACATCAAATGGAACATTAAAAAATTGATTCTTGCTAACATTTGATATTTAATGTAATATAGCATCTACCAATTGTTATGAACATGTTTCACTTTAGGTTTGGTCACAATTAACATATACAACATCCATTTTATATGCAAATCCATTTCATTGACCATAGCAAAGTTTTAAAGATGCACTATGATAAATATTGCTTAAATTATCTGTAAACAAACATTCAGTATCCACTATAATGTAACTTGAAACATACTTTTATCAAATATCTTTTTTTTTTTTATGTATTCAAAACATTTGTAATCTGAAGTCTTGAGGCAGGGTTTTAGAATTGTCATTTTTAGCAGTACTTCATCTGTTAGAAATGTTGCTTCTCTTCTCAAGCTGCGAAAGTTTTGTCCGTGGCATTTTCTCAACAGGAAAAACTTAACTTAAACAATTTAAAAAAGCTTTTAAGTTATATAAATTATATGCAGAATAAATATTGGTCTTGAGAAAGACCTTTTCTAATGAATTTTAGCTAAGTAACTATAACCACATCAAAAACTCAAAATATAAACAAACATAAACGATTTTAGTAGTGAAAGTTGAAGTTAATATCCCCTACTCTGCAAGTATCGATTTTCTTTAAAAAATATTAGTAATTAATTAAATTTAAGAATGGAAAAATGCTTTAAAATGAAACCGAAACTAATCACGCCCCCCTCAGCTGTCAAAAGTTGTGACTGACAATACTCAGATAACTTCAAATATCTTAAAAACTAATTGGTTATTCGATCTAAAATTTGGGGGCAAGATTCCCAAATGTATGGGCTACAGGAAAAAAAAAAAAAAAAAAAAAAAAAATCGATAAATTTGTCATTTTTAGGGTACTGTGTAGCCTTAAAAAAATTTAATCAACTAAAATTGTGGTCCTTCATTTAAAACTATTATAATTATGATTTCTCTAACTTTCAATTTTTACACTATAAGGAAAATACGCAATCCTTAGGAAAAGTGAAACTTAAAAATTCCCATTTTGTTAGATTTTAAAATAAATGCTCCGTTTTGTTCAATAAGAAAAAGCATTTCTAAATCAAAAATTATTTATGATGAAATTTCTTCTATGATTATTTTTACTATCTATTATTGGTTCATGATTTATTTTACTTAAAAGGAAATACATTTTTGTTCAATTTTATTTATAATTACAAAACTTGTATTCTCAAAACATCATGTGATGGATATCACATGCATTTCTCTTTCGTTAATCTCTTGGGCTACTTTGCTATGATATTTTGTATGAGAACTTCGCCTTGTGAAAGAGCAATGATGTATGAAAATAAATACAACGATGTAAAAAAAAGTGTAGGGTATAGGTATGAGGAGATAGAGGGATCAAAGAGATTCATAGGAACACTATCTTGGTTAATGCAGACGAGAGGAAATAAACTAAGCGTGCATACGTGATTCGGATCCGTCTCTAGAAGTCTACTTGAATCGGATTCTATTATTAGTGGTCTACTATTTAGAGTTTCCAAGATAAATGGATATCTTTATTGTACCATTTAGTTCAGTATAGTAAGATAAGTGCTTCACACATATTTAAGCTGATTAAAGAATTTGCGCTGATCTTTATCGAACAATTATGTATAATACTACTAATGACTCTATTGATTGTTATAACAGAAAATAATTTAAAATACACAATACATCGGAATATTACTTTTATTTCGATTTATTACCATAACGTAGACATGGAAACGAAACACGGAAATTAATTTAAAGTACAGTCAGATTCTGTTAATCTATTAATACATTTCATCTCTGTTAATCTAATACATCAATGTTAATCTACATAAAATTAATCTTTCTTTAAATCTGGATTTATAAGGACTAATGCAAAAGAAATTAATCGCGGACATAATTTTCGCATCAAAAACCAATTATTATAATCAAGAATCACAACACAAGTAACAAATTCAAGATAAAAGGGCAAATACCAAATTCTTCAAAACGCTAATCTCATTAGCTAATTATCTCTGTTATTTTGCCTCCGGTTTACCGAAACAAAGAAATGGGATCAAATCTTTCTCAACCTCGAGGCTGACCCTCAAGTGACTTGAAAAGAGAAGACGGAAAATGAAAACACTTCAACCTTAAACATCCTCATCGTTTATTTTCATTTCCGCTGTCTTTCATGTTTTAGAATTTCAAGACTGCGAAGTGTTTCCGCCCAACTGGTTTGCCTTAATTTGAATAAATGAGCAACTATCGTTTTTTACATGAAAAATGTCCTTTCTCAAATCTGGTTGTCATAATTGAAAGGAAATGGAGCTCGAGAGTTTAAAGTACATCTGAAACAGCTGCGAAAGACAGGTTGATTTCGCAAATATAAAATCGAATTTTCAGTGAATAATGATTTGAAATATTAGCCTGGAGTATCTAAGACTGGTTATTTTGAATTATTTTCATCGTGCGATTTAGTGGTAGTGTCTGCTAACAAGAAACGATGAGTGATATAAGCTAAGCTTTAATTCGGTTTGTAAAATTGCCTTTGAGTTTCGCTTGAGTCTAAAAACGGAAAAAAATACAGCATATCAGAAAAAAAAAATAATTCCAAATATGTCAACAAGGAAATGATAAACTCTGAGTTTGTATTTCTGAATAAACTCGATGTTGAGGAATTCTTGGATTTAAATTGGTTCTTTGTTAGCCATGATTTACATTTGGACCCTTAAACAGGGGTTGTTGCGGCCCATGCTTGCTACTCTGTGAGTTAAGTTAACCGCGAGTTATAGAATTAATATAAATTGAGGATAATATGAATTCAAACAATGATATCAGTTTTTTGCATTGAGTTTACATTCTTTCGACATAATTTTTCATTATTACGGAAACTATTTATGCAAGAAAAACAATCTATATGATTCTTAAAATTTGGTTAATAAAAATGGTTAAACGTACTGTTCATCCCACTGATCGTGATATCTTGAAAATAATATTTTCTTCCCCCTCTCTCACCCACCCACAAGAACACTTAAACACAAACACACACACAAACACGCACTAAATTCCAAACTGGAACATTTCATTTTCCAGGAAATGACGATTCGTATTCAATCCAAACATTCAAATCCAAAATAGAAAAATAAAAATTATTAAAATGGTCTATCCTTTTTTATCCTCAATCCTTTCTTAGCCCTAAGATAATAATCTCGACTGAGTCGGGTTTATATATTCTCTCTTTTATGACGAAAGTCTCTGTCTATACTTTGAGATAACGGGGTTTGCGGAAATCGTTTGCGGGTTCTGGTTTCTTAAAAGATTCCTATTCAACTCCTGATCTCCTTTTTTGTTCGTTTTTAAATGAAATAGCACGGCTGTACATTCCATGTTTCAAATATAATTCGAATTATATCAAAAGTTTTGAACATAATCGCAAAATTAAGTCAAAGTACAATGAACTGGATTACTAAAAAGATTACTAAAACCAATTTTTTGAAAATTATTCACATAGTTTTTCTACATAAATCTTCCAAAATTTTGGTTTTAGAGGTTTCGGGAACTATATGGAATCCAAGTTTTAAAAATATTTTGTACGATTCAATTTATTTTTGTGGTACAAGTGTATAATATGCCTTATGTTTCCATAAGTCCCTTGGTATTAAATATTCCATATAAAAATCATGTTTTAAGTCTTTTGAATTTACAAAATTGAGTTAAACTTTATATTGAATTACTCAATGCAAAAAAAAAAAAAAAAAGTTAAATTCTAAATGTTGAAAAAAATTGAGCACTGAATAGTTAACAATTTGAAAATTGCATAAAAAATTCAAGCTGGACTGCAACGTCATGCACCTATTTAAAATCTTCTGTCGCGAGAATATATTTAGGTGTATTGTATGATACAATAAAAGACGAGATATATTTTTTCCCCATTTTTTGACGGTAAAAATAACGAAAAAAATCTATGCTAATTTTTTCCCTTTATTTTCAAAGATATATGTTAATATAAAAATGATTAACATCAATTAAGAATTGTCTTTTCTTTTAATTTGATTAATGCGTGCAAATCCTTTACAAACATGCATGAAGGAACACAATATGCGGTGCTTATTCTGTTTTATTAACTTGGATTTTAAATTAGAGGAAAGTCTAGGTTTCAAGACAAAAATGGCGATTTCATAACCTTGTTTTGAAATTCTGAATATAATCATGATCATATTTTCAATATTTATTAGAGTCCTGATAAGATAATGATTAAAATTAATATATCGATGGACGAGTAAAAATACACTTAATTTTTCTGAGAATAACATCTACCCAATAAAAGTCAAGAAAATTTTCATTGTTATAATATATCTAAGAAAATTAAATTCCCTACTGGTGTTAGCAAATATTAGCTGTAACAAGAACAAATTCGACTAAACACTCACATTAACTCTCTATGTAAGATTTTTGAAATAATTAACTACTATTATTGTTATGTGAGAATCAAATAAAAGAAATATTGTCTAGTCTTAAATTATTACACAATATCTTTTTGCTTTGGAGACAGCTAGAATATCAGCTTCCTTGTTTTTAATTTTAGAAAAAAATACAAAAATTATTCATTAATATTATATATTTCTTAAGATACTAAGAGACTGAGTTTTTAATCTTAGACACTACTGATACGTTTTTCATGATATACACATTGGATGGGATTGGAAATGAATCAAATTAATCCTTATTTTCTAAGCAAATATCTTTATTTTAAATATCGATGTGTAGGACTTCACAAAGGAACTAGATAAATTATCATTAGTGATTAATCCCTGAGATTGCAGGGCATAAATTCTCAATTACTGCATTTCCTACTCATTTTAATAAATCATGTTGCATTTCTCTAAAGAATACATATTATCAAAATTATTCTGCAACTAAATAATGCAACGAAAATAGCATTAATCAAATACTTTCAGGCTTTCTATTTTTATCCAAGTGACTAATCGTACGTTTTCTTAAAAATATTTTTCACATAAAATCCATTCTTAAGTACATATTTTTTACAGATTCTTAACCAATTCATGGATTAAAAGAAATTCTTTGACTGTAGAAAAAGACACCGATAGCAAAAACATTTCTACATTATTATTTTGTTTGTTTGTATGCAATTTTGTTACCTCAAAAATAAACGAGAACAGACTAATGAATTAAACAGAATTGCTATTTATTCTTGAATAAAATCTTAAAGGATTGTTTTCTTGATATATTGTTCAGTAACGATATTTCATGGAAGCGATATATTTTTAATCAGGATAAATTAATGTTTCTTTGTTTATTTGACAGTGCAATAAATTATGATAATACGGTAAGCGTATGAAAATTGGATTATTAACAAAAAAAAAAGTTAATATATAAGAACTTATTTCCATTTCTAAACGATTTGTTGTTTGTGCATTTCTCCATTGTATTAATGAAACGAAAATTTGCATCTGTTACTTATTTCTGGTTCATATAACTTATAGAAAGTCTGAGAGGTATTGCAAGTAGATATTTCTTTTTTAAGAATCTGATTGTTAAACTATTTATGATGATCTGTTTTGACGGTTTGGTATGGTTTTTTAATAACTTCGAATTGGATTTGGTTTCGTTAACCCAGCTTACTAACTGTGACCTTTTAGTGAGTTATTATTATAGTTACATGGCTGAATGGCTTTCCCATGGCTATGGTATTAAACAGCGCGTTCTTTCGGAGTAAACTGAAATTTTATTCTGATACTCTAAGAAATATAATTATTACTACGCGGAGGCTTGGACTTTGTTGTCTTCGTAGCAAAGTGATTTTTACGGGAAGAAAAATGGTTTTACAGAGAATATGAAACAATATCTAGAAATAAGGGTACTTGTCCTTTATAGCAGCGCCCGCCAAATTACGATTTCGGATGGAGACAGAAAATCGCCAAGCAGTAAGATTTGTCGACATGTTTGGTTATAAACTCCTAAGGTTGCAGTCCTAAAGAAACAGCACTTCATCATTTTAGTAAAATATCGCTTGCCTGTTAACGTTACCGATTTCGTATTTTTTTAAATACCTATTTTGTTGCCTTTGAAAATGTCGTTAACAATTTTTAATTTACCGAACAGCGAAATGAATGATGGTCTTATGCATTTCACGGTGAACCATAAGTACAATTTTGTAGATCCGACAACGGGAGTTCACACTCGAAATGTTGGAAGAATGTTGGATTCTGCAAAGTGGCGTAACAAGAAACAGCACTGCTGGACATAATCTAGAATTGTACCTGGCAGAATTTATGTGGAGGAGATATGTAAGAAAAAAAATGCTTTCTATGAAATAGTGAATGCAATTTCGGAAATATGGCCTTTTATGTAGATTGATGTTCTAAGAGTTATGTAAATAATAATATTAAACATCTAAATTTTTATAGTACTTATTGGGATGAAATTTATTACTAAACATATAAAAGATTACTAAATAAAAATATTATTTAAAAAAGTTTTATATTATTTATTGGTGTGTTATTTATTTTCTTACATTTCAATTTCGCGCTCCACTTACTTGGCGCTTATAACTAGCTTGGCGACATTGGCATATTCTTAATTTGGTGGGCGCCGCTTTAATAGACAAGTACCGAAATAAGACTGTATAAGTAAGGATGACCTTGACATCGAACGTGGCGACAAATTTGGTCCCCAATTATCGCTAAATTTGATGACAAAATTAGTGCCCCTTGAAGAAAGAAGACAGTTTCAGAAGCAGGTAGAATCTTACCGGATACATAAATGAGACACTCATTGGGAGTATCGGTGTTATAGAGTGGCTTGTGCTTATAGAGTGAATTCGTAAAATCCTTGTTATAAGGACAATCAAAGATGTAGGGTGTTGAATCTTTAACAGTACTTCAAGGACAGTAGCGAGTATTTTTAATTTTATATAAATAAGTATGATTTTATAATTATAATTATAGGTATAATTTTATATAAATAGGTATGATACAGTTATACGTTTCATAGGTGGTCCTACGCTTTATTAATATAAATTTTTGTATTCTTTTGTGGTGCCTCCCTTATTTTGATAACCATTTGTATATATATAAAGTAAGCTGAATTAGAATCTGATGAATCGATTTTCTCATTCGCCGTTAAATGGCTAGAAAATAAACAGATAATGTTTTATAGAAAGAAACTCGATGCATGAACCAAATTTAATTCACTGAAAACTAAATTAAAGAAAATGAAATCTAACCAACAATACTCTCCTCTGCTGCTTTTCTAACTTTATCTAGACACTGATTCAATATCTTGATCTCAACGAAAAACCTCCAAATCTCTAAGTGGAGCGTTCCCGAGAAGTTTTTAACGAAGTGTAAACAACTTAAGTTGATTACGGGTTTTGTTGTCACGAGTTTCCAGACTCGAGATAAAAGGAGAGAAATTCCAGTTTCAAGTGAGAACGTGTTATTAGAAGAATGTGAATCACGATTTCAGTATTGGGTTGGAGAAAATAATTACTTTTTACTATTTAATTTATTATTTTTTGATACGAAAGATAAACATTTCCCAAAGCTTCTTATTACATTACGCTTCATATCAGTTTGTAACAAATTTTCCATAAATTTTTTAACCACTTTTCAATAAGATAGAACCTTGTAATATTGCGTACAAGTTCAGTTTGGATGTCAAAACTTTATTCAGTTAAAAGCTGCAAACAAAGGAAAATTATAAAAAAACATTTTACTTAAATTGTTTTCAACACTTCTATAGGGCAAAAAAGTAAAAGAATGAACGAAAAAAAGGAAAAAAAAAATATTTTCCTTTGGCTAGTAAGAAATGAAATGTGGATGTACTGAAAACAAAAGTTTATCAACATTATAAAAAAGATTAAGATCTTTCATTCCAGCTCAGAAGGGTTTACTAAAAATTGGTGTTATCATGATCCTGAGTTAGATAGTTAGACAGTTGGAGTGTGTCACAATACTTCAATTTTTTAGTGAAAAAATTTCCCCTGGATGGAAAGATCTTTAAAAGTTTATGTTGATAAACTGTCATTTACAGTACATTTCGTTTATTTTCTTACAGGCCGAAGAATTTTTTTTTTTATATATATTTTAGTTTTGCCTTCCAAAAGTGTTGGTGTTTTATAAAAAAATATTCATTTATACATATTATTTTCTACCTTTTTAGTATTTACTTTTATTAAATATGAATTAAACATCCCGTATCATTTACTACGTGTAAAACCCACTAGAAATTTGACAACATAAACATTTGTAATATAACTTTTGATAATTTTTTATTTCAATAATTTGTGTTTTCAATTATAGTAATCAGTAGCGAATGAAGTAATTTATTTCATGTGAATTGAATTAACTTAAAAGGAAACTGCATTTCGAAATTAAAAAGAAGAAAAACAATGTGATGCAATGTAAAAAATATCAATTATGACTTTGATTTAAATATTTAAAAAGAAAATAATAGGACACATTAACCCCTTCCGGTACGATTTAATAATGAAAAACTGAACATGAAATAATCAGTTGATTTTTACTTAAAAAAACTTGTTTCATTTTATAGTTTTTACATATTCTTAATTAATATCCATTTTTACATATTGTCAAATAATATCAAAAATGGTAAAATTAAACAAAATCAAAGCAAAAACTTAGTAAGGTATATAATTAATATTCTTCAAGCGTATGGTACTTTTCAAAACACTCTGGTAAGTGTAAAGGAATCCTGCATTGTTTGCACTGCCACGGAGTCTCATTTCTAATTTTATTCTTGTAACACGCCCGGCACCTTTTAATAGGTTTTCTTTTATTCTGAGTTGAAGGAATGTATTCTGGAAAATGTTCCCATCTTTTAGCTAGCAACCCAGTTGGGGTGTCGTAATATGAAGGACGTCCACGAGTTTTATAATCCGGTAGTGTAACATTTTGTAGAATTTATTCTACTATGTCCTATGTCCAATTGAAAGCTAGATATTCCGATTTTGTTGGTATTAGTGATTTTTTTTAAATATAAAACATATGAGTTGTAGAGTGTAATGACAAACATGCAAAAAAAAATAATTTTTTATATCCTTTCATAGATTTCCGCATATCCGGAAAACACGTCAACTGTTGAACATTTTTATCGATGCCTTCCATTCGATTATTGTACTCAATCACACAATTTGGTTTTAAAACATTCTCCTCTTCTCCGTCTTTCCTCTTCCTCTTTTTTCCCATATCCACGATGTAAGCATTACAATGTTTGCTGCTGAGTATATATTAATCCATTTTGTCTGACCATCTCAAAGCTAGAAAACCTCGACTGAATACACTTCGAACTTCTCCTTTTCTCAATTTTGATTTTGAAAGTTCCTTTGGCATATTTTTCCTGTTTTTCTAAATTAATTATCATATTCACAACAGTAATTTTAGTCGCATGACGAGTGTAGCTCGTCATTGTGCGGCGTGGCATGAAAAACCAATGACAAGATAGACTCGTCATTTTACCGGAAGGGGTTAACTTTAAAACAAAAAAAATTAAAGGGGGAAAATATGCTGCTTGAAAAGTTGCATGAAGAATCATTTTTCGTTGGGTATATCTGTAATTAATTTTATTATAACGTCGTACAATTTTTTTAAAAAATACAGTAGAATCCTACTAATTCGCGGCTTATTGACTCGAAAGTCCGCTTAATTCGCCGTTTTATCATGGACTTCTATATATGCGATTCAAATCAATCTTTTTCAAATGTTGTTAGATATTCCGGTTAACAGTGTTTTCTCTAAGTTTTATATATCATGGAATAAATATGACATGAAGCTTCAATTTCCAATGGCAAAGTTATATTCAGAATGTGAGAAAGAAAAAAATAGGCGGAAAAAAAGAGGTCAAAGGATTCGTGCAGATACTAAAAATGAGCAGAACTGTAATGCAGGGGTAGAGTAGGAATCTTTTACCAAACTAAAACTCACAAGTCCCCGGATCGTTAAGTACAGACGGTAACAAAAGAAAGAAGATAAAAATCCGATTCAGTGGAGATAAAGGAAATGTTATCTTTATGAAGTATCCTTCGAAAGTTTGGGGGAAAGAGGCAGTTAACATTTTAAGACTTTTTTGTCTTTTTTGAATTTGAATCCCCATTTCTCAAAGAGTGAAAAGTTCCAGTATGGAATTTTTTATAACAGATTATTTTCAAAATTTCGCAGTGAAATAGATAATCTGTACGCTCAATTTTCTTATTGGTTAAATATAAAGAGTTATAAAGATATATTTCTTGTTTGAGGGATATTTGTAATAATTGAAACCAGTGTTGAAAGAGTGTAAACTTAACGCAAAAAATTCATATTGATGATGGAATTCGTATTATCGCTCAATTCTTATACTGAAACTAACTCGTGGTTAAGTCACCATAAACTGCGACTACCGCAAGTTCAGGGGGTCTGATTATATTCTAATATGACATTAAAACGTTTATAAACAAAAATGTTTTATCACACTAATTAAACGTTATGAAATATTATATATGATGTTAAAAATAATAGCCATATTTATGTTTGAAATATTATATATGATTTTAAAAATAATGCAAAAAAATCTTTATACAAACTTATTATTTATATTTAAAACTTTCTCTGCCTAAATAACTAAGGAAATTGTAATAATACCATACTATCTTAGAGAGAAAATTTTATTTTGAGAAACTTAAATGGCTTAAAATAACTTATTTAAATTTGAATTATAAGTTTACAGAATAATGAGAATAATTAAATAGAATGTATCATATTTTTTAAAAGGAAAATGTTATTTTTAGAATGTAGAAAATGAAGTAGTTCAGATACGATATAACGTAAAAAATTAAAAATAGAAAAGTTATTTATATAAGTTAATGTCTTCAGTAAAATGGAGCAGTTTTTATCTTAATTTTTGTCCTTTTTTTTTAGCGAAATTCATTTATAAACAGTAAGAGAACATGAAATGTAAGTAACTTGATTTTGCCCGTTAAAGGCAAAATTAACTGAATTATTGTTACGAAATGAGGTTTTTTTTTTATTTATAAATAATTTTTAAATCCTTCACCGTTCCACAAGGTTATATTAGGAAGTTTTTTGATGCAAGTCAAATGCTATTTAATGCTTTACTTAGGTCTGAAAGCAAAAAAAAAGAATTTTGGAAAATTTCTTTTTGACTCATTTTACTTTAACTCAAAGAAATTTTACTCTTTCCTAAAAGACTGAACACTGGTACACGTTTTAAAAAATAAAATAAATCTAAGTATAACATTATATTCTTTTTTTTTTCTGTTGTGGTTATTTGGGTAAGTGCTAAGCGTCTTTTTCAAGGAGATTTAAATAATTCTATGGCAACAGTACAAAATGCAAAGTAGAAAAAAATAAAACAAAAACGCTTTCGCTTGGAAGAACATTTTGGAAAGAAGTTAATGTTTGGAAAATACGTTCCGTTCATGTTTTAGAGATAGTGGAAAATGAACATGGTTTTCTCTATAAGTGTTGAGGCCCATGAATATATTTACATAAAACAGAGTTTCATCTTTTCAAAAAAAAAAAAAAAAAAAAAAAAAAAAAAGAACAAAAATTCGAGTGCTTTAAAAGTAAACTATATAATAAAACGATACAGCATTACTTAAGGCCTCCATTTCCTTAGCATAAAACAATGATTGTTTGATATTTTTGCCCTAACAAACAAATATTATTTTATGGATGTAATGAAAATGAAGTTCAATAAAAGGTTATAGTACAAATTACACAGAAGTTATTTTTGGAATTGTTTTTTTTTTTTTAAAAAAAATAGTTAATAAGAGAGAAAAGAGCTGCAGAAAAAGGTAACGGACCATTTTTTAAAAATAATTTCAAGTAAATTTTAATAGATTCGTGTAACTCATTTACGAAATTAGGAAAAAACATTCTACGTAATTAAACTTATGATAGTGAGGAGGTAATTAAAACCAATCTAACCCAGGTTCTTAAACCTATAATATAGTTCAAAATAAATTGAAAAAAAAATATTCAACTCCAACAGATTTTCTAGAAAAATAATTTCTCCAGATTATATGCTATGCGATTTGAAGGTACAAAATTTATGATGAATTGTTTTATTAACTACTCATTCAGAGTTAACATAAATGTTTTGGTGATATATCTCTTAATTCTGAGCCACGGTCAAAAGACGAGGACGATACCCGAGCTGGCTTCCTTTCTCTAAAGTTGCACACCACTCTAAATTATTAACACTGAGCATCAACCGATTTAACAAGCATCAGTCCGCTACATTAGTGGAATTAGGACTCTATCCCATGAATCGACTGAAGCGAAAGCGGCCGTGATCTCACACGAGTCACAATGAGTGCTTATAAATGTCGCACTTAGGAGCAACACGAGAGCTATTCGAGATGGACTCGTAATTTGAACCTCGATCAGGTGAAGGACGACACCTGCGCTGGCACCTCCCTCACCGGTGGGAGGATTTGAAGCCTCGACAGATTTAATATGGGCATCATGATGAGTAAACAGATTAGATGGAAGCAATATCTGCCGCGAGTCCGCGACCATGACCACTCGGCAATTGTAGCGTTTCACAATTCAAGGGAAGTAGGTTCGAGTTTCTAAAAATCATTATTTAAAGACGTTGATGCTCATCAAATGTGTTAGGTATAAAAGTTCCCAGATTGGCATGGTGACGCGCGGATGTGGAGCATGTTGTCCACATCATCAGACCATGGCTCAAAACTACAAGGTCCATCGCCAACAGCTCTGGGTTACTCTAGGGTGAAGTTATCGAGCCAAGAAATCGAACAAACTCAAAATAAACTAACTTTTCCCTCTATGTATTTGAAATGGTTGAGTGAAAATTGAGGTTTATGGCACAGAAGTCAAGTCAGCATATCCTATGTCTAGACGTTAGAAAAAAAAGTATAAAGTGGTTGAGAGAGAGAGAGAGACAGGAAGGATCGAAAACAACAATGGATTTATGGGGCATTCTGGGTGCGCGTGACCCGTGTTTTCCAAAGACAATAATACATCACGGAAAAGGAAAAGATTGCTATGATACCTCCTCGGGGGTCATGATATCCATACATATCTGAAGCAGGTATTCCTCTGAAGGGGTAATTCAGAGATATTTTAATTCGCTCTTACTTACGTGGCCTTAGTTGTAAAGAGATTTTAACAATAAGTCTTGTATTCATCGTGTAATATTGTCATTATTTGATACAATTGTAATATTGGTTGGAACTGAGATTTGAATTTATAACTCTTCAGCGATAAAGCTAGCGACAGTACCATCCCATACAAGAAGCCGCTAAATGAATGTCAGTTGGAAGTTTTCTTAATGAAACGCGCGCACGCGCGCACGCACGCGCGCACGCACGCACGCACGCACGCACACACACACACACACACA
>BMAW01071196.1:7701-45863 GCA_019974015.1 Nephila pilipes | reverse complement strand
CTTCTATATTTTTAATCTTGATGTCGTCAATAAAAGTTAGAAAGCTTATATTACAAATCTTTATTCCTTTGGATAACAACAGCATGTTATATTCTAAAGGGTATGGGAAAACATCGAAACAGCAATAGAATTAGCATTTTAACACACAGCCCTGAGCGGTGCAGTTTCGCAAGGCAAGAGAAAGAAAGACGAGAGGGAGAAAAATATTTCATGCTTTTAGACCGAGATGAGATAAAGGCGACAGCTACAGTTAAAACGCGTGAACTTGGTTGACAAATGTATTTTAGTGGAGTATTAAAATAGAATTTTGTGATAAAGGAAAAGGAAGTCTAACCCCCCCCCCTCATATATATACAGGGTGCCCACTAAAGTCCCTTGCCACCCTCTTAACTTCGGAACGGTTGCTGCTATATTCATGAAAAAAGTGTCTAATAATAGTAAAGTAGCCATGCGCTATTGAATGAAACCACCTTGGAGGGACACTGCAGAGTTAGCATTCCTATTTTGAAAACGAAACGAGATAGTGAAAAAAAGTGATTAACAAAGTTGTAGAGCATCATCGCTTGTACGAAATTATTCTTCACATTAATACCTTGTGGCCATTAATGTGAAGAATATAACGTTTAAAAAACACATTTGTTGTTTTGTGATTTCCTATTCTGTGACGTCACGGAAGAAGAAATGATTATTTTCGGGCAAATCGCGACACCGCAATATGGCCCAGAGGTATCGCTTGTGTTCCTTAATCAGAAGGAGAGCGGTTCAAACTCCGAGAGTTGCATCCTCGTACTGCTTGTATTCGTAAATAGAGTAGATAATACGTAAATTGAGTAAAATATCATCGTTATTGGAGTTATCGTTATTAAAATATCATCGTTATTGCGTTGCAACAACGCAACGCAACTTGAGTTTGGGTTCGAAATATTTGCAGTAATTAAATATATAACATACGTTAAACTTGTTCACCTGAGATAGCTATAAAAGAAACATCGTCTTGGGGTTGTAGTATGTTGATGCTCATTATCATGGAGCAATTTTCCAAAGTTGAGTACAGTGGTACCTCGACATACGAGTTTAATTTGTTCCGCAACCTTGCTCGTATCTTGAATTTTCTCGTATCTCGAAGCAAATTTCCCCATACAAAACATTTGAACTACCATTAATCCTTTCCAACCCTTAAGATGTCACACCAGTTATTTTTGTTACGTGGTTTTGAATAATAAAAACGTATTTATAAATGACAAATATTTATTATACAAAAACAAAAAAGAGAATGTAAAGAAATAAATTAGATATCTCCACTGATCTTTGCTTTAAATGACTCTTCCGATGCCTCGTCGATGGAAGTCTGCGGGGTTTGCTTCAGCAAATCTCCGTAGATCGCTCTTGCCTTCTCGCAAATGATGGTCTGCGTCAAAGTATCTCCTTGGAGCTGCTTCTCTGTCACCCACACCATCAGCAGTTTCTCCATATTTTCATGAAGGGAAGTTCGCAGCTTGGAAATTATCGTAAGGCCCTTAGCCGGTGTTACACCCTTTATCGACTCCTTCTGTTTAAGCACAGTGTATATCATGAACGTACTACGCCCATACTGCCTCGACAAGTCAACAACTCGAACACCTTGCTCATGTTTTTCTATAATTTCACGTTTTAATTCAATACTCATCATCTTTTTCTTAGCACTTGACTTTTCACAAACTTTCTTCCGATCCATGGTTATAAAAATAAATGAACTACAACTGTAAATGTAAATGTAAACGCAACACAAAACGCGAACACAACTACACAACTTATCACAGCGGAAGCACGCTGCTAACTGATTCACTGATCGTGATGGGCGCGACCGCGTGCTACTACCGGCCGACCTGCTAAACCGAACTCGTATCTCGAATTTCGCTCGTAACTCAAAGCAAAAAATCCCTCGCTCGCCGTCTCGTATCTCGAAAAACTCGTATGTTGGGGCACTCGTATGTCGAGGTACCACTGTATTGTGAGATGGTTTTAACTGTACTGTGAATGTGGACGCAAGGCACGATCAGCAGCAAGGTTGTACCAGCAACGTTTATTTGCACAAGCCCACATCCTTCTCATTAAACCATCCTAACTATTGTAAAACGTTTAAGGGAGACATGTGACGAGCTATTCGAGCTCGATCTGGCAGACCAGCTAAGGTAGGATGGTAAGTTGAATTGGACGAGGTATTAGCAAACGCTCTCACAAATCCGAAATGCAACACTAGAGAGATCAGTTAACACTGTGACCTCTCTAACTGCCAGGTTTGGAAATTCCTGAGCGAATTAGGAGCTCATTCATACCGAACAACGCCTCAACATGTTTTACTGGACGGGGATGCCGAGCGACTCTATTTGTAGAGGAACTTTGTAATGAATTAGATATAGGTCCAGAAAACATTCTTGGCAGATATAGTGAGGACGGACGAGGTATGCCTTTTCACGAAATGACATGTACAATTGGCAAAACACCATTACTGGACTCTGGAAAATCCTAGATACACAAGGTGTCTTTTCGAACTAAATAGATGATGCTCTACAACTTTGTAAATCAGTTTTTTCGCTATCTAGTTTCGTTTCCGAGATAGGAATACTAACTCCGCAGCGACCCACCGCGTGGCGCCCCAGGTGGTTTCATTGAGTAGCGCATGGCTACTCGATTCGTGAAATCTTAAGAAGAGGGCTCTTGTCCCTGATTAACTTATATGCAAATTATACGAATATTGATATGACATTCAATATGTAAAATGAAAAGTTAAGAGAATTACTTGCATGTGCTTAGAAGTCTTTACAGATAGGATTTCTGAGAATAGAATACTTTTAACCTTCGTACTCCGAATTGATATAATCGACCCATTGGAATAATTTATGTCACATTTCAGAAAGGATTTAATTATGGAATGTCATTTTTTAAGTATTTTTGAAATAGATAAATTTCTTTAGTTTATAACTTTTTCAAACTTTAATTTTTTTTCTTACCCAAAAAGAAAACATGTTTTATCTTACTTATCGATCCACCTCACTTATATGCGTATTTTCGGATGGTATACACGTAAAAAAAAAGCTTTATATATGTCCTGTGATAGAGAAACCTTTTCCGTAACACTTATTTTTAATCGAATATGTTTCTTGTTTCTTGTGTGTTGGAAAAAAAATAATAAATTTTCATCCTTCGTTCAATTATACGCCATGAGGAAGAAATTTCCGATAAGGAAGAAATGAAACCAGAATTAATTTTATATTATAATCAAATAAAAGGTAGAGTAGACATAACTGACAAATTGGCTGCCACGTATACATAAAAGAGGAACCAGGAGATAATCTGTGTGCTTATTCTACCAAATAACTGACCTAGCTGCAATAAATGCGTTTGTTGTTTTTATGAGCACGTAAATTCTTCTTAGGATAAAAATGCCGTATAAAAGATGACTCTTCATAAAAGAACTTGAAAACAGCTGACAAAGCAACACAGAAATATTAGGAGGAAAACAAATCCCAGTAACATTGAAGAAGAGACTGGTAGTCTCAGCAAGAGAAAAAAAAAGAGTTAGAAAATATAAAAAAAACTAAAAAGAGATGGTACAAAGAATGCTGTTGAAAGAGAAATAGAAAAACACAAACAAGGAACCTTTCAGAATAAATTTTTCTTTAAAAGAGCATGTAAATGTGTAATGCAAATCTTGTAAGTAGTTATTAAAATAAGAATAATGGATAGAAAGAATAATAAATTAAAAATATCTATTGCTTCTCGAGGCTTTAAATTCTTAAAACCGCTTATACAAACAATAGAAGGATAAGAAAGCAAGAAAATGTTGGGGAAAATTGTAAGATACATAAAACGTGTTGTCTCTATTAATAAACATAAAATAAGTTTAAGTGTGTTTCCTGCAAAGTTTTACAAAGAACAGATTTAGCCACCAATGGTGATTAGATTTTTAAAAATAATTATTTAATTAAATATTATAATTAAAACAAATGATAATACGACAATGAAGGGAAGTTTGACTCACTCACTCACTCACTCAATTATTAGAGATTGGCCAAAAAAGATATTCAGAAAACACTATTTTCAAAATTGGTCGGGTGCCCGTTTTGTCTTTGACTAAAACAATAGCACTATAGGAGGCTAATAATTTAAAGCTGTTTAAAATATATATAACGGCATGGAACAAATATAAGCCATATTGGGTCTTATTTTCTCATATAAGTAACACTTAAAATGTTTTCTACATGGTAGGAAAGTTAATGTAGTATAAACATTCTTACACTAAAATATTAAATATAAGCAATTAACTGAAAAATATTGCTTTCCACTTTAATTAAATGATTCCTATAGTTTAATTCCTGTTAACTAATTTTTGCTATCGAAAATATAAAGGAATGATTAGTATTTTTATAAGAAAAATCAACGTTATAGAGCTTGATGACTTTCCCCCCCTAATTTTATAAGGAGTAGAAAATAATATGACAAGTATTGCATGAGTGATAATACAAAAATAAAATAATTATATGAATAACCAACGCCATTGTTTTTGAATTACTTCGAAATGCAAAAGAAAAGTTCATAAAATGCTAATAATAAAATGAAATCGGATCTATCCGTACAATTCCAAGTATTACGGGAACGCCGTGTAAATTTCTAATAAAGTCAAACGATTCTGAATTCTCACCAAACGACTCTTGAAGTATCTTGCGCTGGGAAATTCGCTAACGGAGCGGACGATAATGTGTAATTAAGACGTTAGTCATGCGTAGAGGAAAGTCGGCGAATGCTTCGAATAAAAATTTATTCGATGACTGAATTTTCGGAACGATTTTCTGCAAGATCATTATTTGATCCGTTTTCTACATTACTCCGAATTTGTGCAAAAGCTGTGTGTATCTTTTAGATATATACGTGCAGATACTGTCCTGGGAACCTGTTTCCTTAACGCGAATTTGAAATGTTTCAGATAAAGAGTTTTTTGATTACGTTTATACTTTTGTTAAGTTTTACTTGAATTATATATGTTTGCTGATGAGTATCTGTTATTGCTTTTAAAAACTCAGTTATTTGAAAACAACAACTACCATGTCTTATGTATTGTGGATTTTATCACAGTTTTCCTTATTCGTAGAGGAGTAAAATTTAGTTGAACTATTTTAGAGTTCATAAAATTTTGTCCTCACTTTTCCAAATTGCAAACGAGAAACCTTTAGATATCTTTTATGGAATTCCTTTTTCTAATTTTTAAAAAAAATCATGCACGTTATTCTGAAGAATCAAATAATTGACATTCGAGATTTTTTCGCTGAAAAAAATTTTCATTCGTAAATTATCACATAACTATGCTCAAAGCAGAATTTTCAGCAATCTAATGTATTCCTTAAAACTTTTTCCATTACACAGAGCATAATCTCTATAACCGATGCTCGCTAACATGATTAAGAAGTCTAGACACATGGGACATAAACATAAAAAATAAACTTTATAGTTATATTTATATCAATACTACTTGAAAAAGCAATATCTCAAACTTTTTGGAACTACTTCTGCAATTGCAATTCTTTTTTTTACTGTACGAAAAACCATGGGACACTAATCCGTAAGAAAAGAATCATTGTAAAGTTTCACGAAGGTGTTCAGACAACTTTGATTAAGGAAAACGTGATTAAAGAATTAAGAACAAAATTAACTCAGAATCCGTACAAATTTAGTTTAGAAAGAGAAGCAATAGGACTTCTAAAATTATGCGTCAGTAGAAATTGAAAATTTTCTTTCTATATATTTATGACTAATAACTTTTCTTGTAGAAGTGGCTTTCAATACTTTAGTTTTGTTTTAAAGTGATATTTATCTAGTATGAAAGGTTCAGTTTCCTAATAACTTTAAATACACTTGAAAGAAAAACCTTTCGAATGTTCCATTGATAATTTCAGTGTAATTTTTTTGATTACCCTGTTTCTCCTTCCAGAAAATCTCAAAATACATTAAAATTTTTTTATTGAAAAGAAAAAAAAATGTTCTAGAGTAGTAATTTTGTCACTTCTGATTATAAAATGGCATCACACATGATAATTTGCAATGAGCTCACAAACTTATTTTCATGTGTTGTTGATTGTACGATGTATATTTTTCTATTAAAATTCTTATTAGCAAAAATTATATTTCAATCTTTAATCAGTTTATAACAAGAAATAAGACGAAAGAGAAAATTATTAGAAAGAAAAAGTTTTATTATTTCAAGGAAAACAATCAAGAAATCTAACTTCAAGAAAATGATTGTTTATCAATAACTTATTATATTAAAAAGTTTATTACGCGAAGGTTTGAATTTTGTTGCCTTCCTGCAGATTGGTCATTCTGTCTGCAAAACGATCTTTTTTGTCAATGTTAAAAAATATCAATAAATAATTTTTATAGATACATGTGACCTTGGCAATAAATTCGTCAAATTTGGTGGCGGAACAAGATAACCCTTGAATTAGAAAAAAAAAAAACATTCTTTTAAAAGTATATACATTAAAACTGTACGTGTATGGATTTTTAGTACAAAGAGTGTTTGTCAATTTTGTGCTAATGCATTATTATAGTTTGAATTGCGAATTCAGTGATTTTGATAAGTTAGAATTTATGTAATTGTATAGCTTTATGTGTGATTTAATTGCTCCTGCTAAAAATATAGTGTATCTGCTATAGATTATCAGAGCAAATTTGGATTTTCTCGGAAGGAACCCACATTTAATTGCGTAGACATTTTTTGCGTTCGAAAGACGGTAAATTACATAATAATATATTAATTATCTAACGAAAAGAACTATTCTGATTTATTTCATACTTCAAAATGAAAAATTATAGAACACCTCCGTTTGCTTTATTGACAATATATCGATTATTCATTACTTGTCATAGACACATTACTAAAAATTACAACGAACATAATGGAAATGCATTGCTTAATAATCTATAGATTTAATCTGTGCTATTCCAAATAACTATCCTTATTTAATTGAAAAGCATCGAATAAAATTACAAATTCTTTCTCAATGATCAATATATAGTTTAGTTGTAATTAAAATAATGAAATTAAATAGTTGCACATTTTTATTCTATGAAATATCTTTTTTTTTTAATTTTGTTTGTAAAATACGTGAATTTAATCAATCCTTAGAGCACGAATTATACAAAGAGTTTTGTTAAAATAAAAGTATAAAGAGTATTATATTTTTAAAATTAAATTATATGTATGTTTCTTAAATTATTATAAATTTGTCTTGAATTTGAAATCTGTTTGTGACTATTTAATATAATAAATCTATATATATATTCTATTATATAGTTAGATTTTTTATATGTTAATCTATATCATATATATTTTTGTTAAGGTATTTGAAAATAATGTAAATACACAAGAAAATTTTCAAAAGCCTGCTCTACACTGTACCACAGATAAAGTGATTTATATTACATATATTTTATCCCAATACAAATTGCACAAAGCCCCACGTATTCAGATATATATTTAGATCCTTAAATATTTTTTTTACTTTGACTTACTATATATCTTTCTTATGGTTTTCTATTTTTATAAGAAATTTCGTTGCTTTGTAAAGGAATTTTACAGCCGAAGCACAAAAGAAATTTTGACAACAAAAATATATCATGCTAATGCATACTTTATCTATGCACTACTACTTATAATACTAATTTAATATTAAGAATAAATACTATCTGCTATTTATTGATATTGTATTTATACGGACAGAGTTTCAAAAAGACGTATTTTTTTTTAAATAATTTTAGATAGGAGGCAGTTTTTCGTCTAATAATCGATAATTTCAAATTTACATAAAATACTTTTTTCTTAATTTTCTTGCAATATTTTAGATGTAATAAGGCTTACAGTAAATTAAGCCATGCATTTTATAGGCACTGTAATAGTTTAAAATAGCTTTATCAAAATTTAGAAGGTCCGAATATAAATTGAAAGAAATTCGATGAAAATATGATTATTTGATGAATGAAAAATATGTCAAGGGAAAACCTAATTTGTGGGATTTCCCAAAATTTCTACAATTGTATTATATTCCAATATGACCACACGCACACACAACACATTAAAACTGTTTGGATCATATTCACTACTGAAGAAAGATATAAGAAAAGAAGAAAATGAAATTAAGGAGGTATGGTTTAACTTATTCGAGATAAAAGTGATAGTCGCACAAATGTTGCATGAATCTGTTTCACGCACAAAATTGTTTGGATCATATTCACTACTGAAGAAAGATATAAGAAAAGAATTATGTGATATTAAGGCGGTATGGTTTAACTTAATAGAGATAAAAGTGATAGTCGCACAATTGTTTCATAAATCTGCACTATCTAACATTATAAACATTCACTTTTTAAAATAGGTCCCTGTTAACATTAAAGTTGTCCAAAAATAACAGGGCTGATCGATCTACAGATAAACATGATTCAGGTAGTTTTCTTCACGCTCTACACAAAGTACGTAACGAGTTTGTAATAAGACAGTGTCTATTAATCTCAATCAGATTAGGCCTCAATGACAGGGATGCATTTGCATCACTGCACTAGATGCACTGATGCGCGATCTGGATTGTCCCTACACAAATTATTACTCGTACTTTCATAAATCTTTCACGAACTAGTTACAACCCACATTCATACACTCTGATGCCTGTGGGCACACTACATCGAGTCATAGACATGTAACTCACTTTCAGGACTTTACATCGGCTGATGTCCCAGAGAGCTGGGGAGATTGAGACGTCAGGTGTGGCATACTGTCTTCTTGTTTCAATATCCGAGGACAATATCCCTTTATTTAAGCACTATGGAAGGTGTTCCCTTATGCATGTATTGGAAATAAAAGGATAAGTCGTGAATTTGTCACGGATTATAGCGAATAAAACGTGATTTTGATTTTTCCTCTATCTTCTACACCCGAGGAGGGAACCCTCTTAGTTTATCCATCCGGAAAAGGTCCCAAGACAGAAGTCTTTTATTGTCGCGATTTGACGCGATCAAAATTGACATACTTCGATAATTATTTTGCTTATGTTCTTCAAAGTGTCGGGGTTAAGGCAAATTGTGATGTAGTGAATGACGTTGTTGTCTTCACCACACGCACAGTTACTACTTTCGGCAGTTCGAAACATCTAGGAGATAGGTGAGGAATGTACCATTGCCTTTGAGTAACAGAACTATTTTTCTGTCTTTTTATTGGAGGTTTAACTCCGATATAGGCAGGATCTGGTGGACCTCAGAATCTGGCCATGGCCTTCTTTCGTACCAGGTCTTGCAGCTGCTGCGCTTTGGAAAAAAAATTAAGTTTTTTAAATGTGATGCTTGCTATCTTAGGATACTGGACAAATTCGGCACAGAAACTCATTCTTCTAAAGGAAGCATACGGTGAAGAATGTTTATCCAGAACGAAGGGTTTTGAGTAGTTTCAGTGGTTCAAATAGGAACGAGAAGAGATTAAAGGTGATCCAAATACAGGCCAACCTATTACGTTAACGAGGGACAAAACATTAAAAGATCAGTGGTTCGATCTCAAAACATCGTTGGTGGAGTATGTTCACTCGATCTTAGCCGAATGACTTTTTAAAATTTCCTAAGGCGAAATCAGCCCTGAAAGATAGGAAACTTGAAACAGTTCAAGTTGTAGAAGTAAAAGCGACGAAGATTGTGGACATGCTTTCAGGAAATGACTTCCAATCTGCTTTATTCAATAGAAAATTTGCATGGAGCAGTGTAAGAATTATAGAGGGGAGTATATTGAAGGAGTTAATGTTAAAATTATGAAGAATAAAAAAAAAATAAAATAAAACGATTTTTATAGCATTAATCCGGTTTCCTTTTAGCCACACTTTGTATATAAACTATAATTACACGGTGAATGTAAGTTATAAAAATACTTATAACATTTATAAGAGTTTAAATTGAATGGACATTATGTAATTGTATTAATAACAACCATTAAGAAATGAAATACAAGTAGCAATAAGGCTCAGCTTAATTATATCCTGTTTAACGCTGTTTCAGTTTTTTGTGGTAGCAAGGAATGACTAGACTTTGTAGTGTCGCGGCGAGTTTGATATCATTTCAATATGAATACATGTTTGCTACGTCACAGTTTATTTATGTTAGTTCAACAGCTGTATTGTGAGTATATAGAGATATTTATATAATATTTTGTTGTTTTTAATGTAATTAATATGGAAATTTTATTCTTTATAATGGGTTATTGCAAAGAAAAATAAATTGATGATCAGATTATTAGATGCAGGTTAATGGCCATATGATGTCGGTACAGCAAAAAAACTCGCCTACTCTAATAATACACTTAATTCCGAAAAAAAAATAATGAATTGCATCCTTAAAAACTACAACCAAACCAATTTCTGTTAAAAAATCTGCCCTTTCCAGAAGCCATGTTATTGAAGAAATTGAAAACCGATTTTCCATCTGGGGTGATAATGAAATTGAACTTAATATGCCATCAAGTCAAACAATTATAATAGAAAAACTGAAAGCAAAATGAGGAGCAAAAGAAACTTTAAGCGGATTTTCTAAAAGAAAGTTTAGCCACTGTAATGGATGCTATGAGTCACTTTATATAAAATGATTTAAATTTTGATAGAAGTTCAAAGGCAAGACGAAGTTTCATGGATGCAGTGTCTTGCTATCGAAATGTTGAATGAAGCAGGAAAAAGCAAGCGACGTTAGATGACTTCATACACGTGCGCGCGTTGAACAAGGAAGGACCTTTTTTATCATAAACATAACTTCTTCAGTGGGAGTATCTCGTTTAACGCTGGAACTTATAGGAATGCATATCCCGTGTTAAACGGGGCCTTACTGTTATTACGGCAATTAAGGCTAACTTTGCCTGATATCAAAGAATCCGATTGACCTTAGAGCGCCTTTTCAGGCAGAAAAAGTTTTCCATTTGTCATAAATGTTTGTGACGTTGTAACACTTACATCAATTTATGATGTAGTTCTCTTTAAAATTTTGGAACATTCCAAATGCGAGCTATTTTTCGCTAGAGTACTTAAATTTCAAAACCCATTTAGCATTACAGTATAGAAACTTACACTGAACTTCTTTTAAACCAAAAAAATGAACTAATTCAAACAGAAACGAGTAATATTATAAAATACACTAGCCTCTAAAAAGAGCAATGTCAGAATACAAAATTAATGATTGATCGTTTTGTTATCTATATTAGAGTTCTATTCTATAAACATTAAACGTGAAGACAGCCTTAATCATGTGATCAGATAACTACGTATTAGTGATGAAATATGCGTTGAATTAAAATATAAAAAATTAGCAAAAAATGAAACAAATATAAGACTTAGAGATACAATTAAAGCGTACTATACAATACTGTGTTCGACAACATATTTTTATAGTATTAATTGTAAAAATGTACTATGTATGAAATCGCTCAGAGAAAACAAGTACATTTTCATGATTCTAACTATTTTTAAATATGAAGATTCTTACACAAATTAAGTTTTCGGAAAGCAGACTTAAAAACTGATAATTTTGTTGATATAAGTTAATTTTCATTTCAAAGTAGAAGCAAATCTTTACAATGGACACAAAATTTAAATTTGAATCACCCGAAAGCCTTACTTAAAAAAGAATATATATATATACATATTTGTTGAAATAACCCACATTATTATTTACATAACTTTGGATAATACTCATACAAATTTATTAATGCAAACTCGAATTGAGCGTTTGATGAACAAATCTTTCAAAACAAAATACAAGATATATAAGAGATTACTGTACTAACCGTTTCAAAAAAAAGACTGGAGGCGAAGAAATCGACACCTTTGTTGATACACTCATTGGAAAAGTTTCTCCCCTTCAGTAAAATTAACAGAAGTGCTGAGTTCATTTCCAATTCCACTTCTACTCAACTCGTAATGGGAAATGCCTTAATTAAAGAGATGGCTCTAAACTGCAAAATATTTGCTACTGCGAATTGATACTGCTTGATATTTAAAAATGCAATGAATGAGTAATAGAGCATTAATTCACTCAGGGACGCAATGTGCACCTACACATTTATTATGCACTATTATTTTAATACCTGTTTTAATACAAGAGCAGAGCCTTACTGACTATTAAAGCAATTATTAATGATAAGTTCTTATGGTTTGTCCCTTCGCTCTCTCGATTGGATTGGTCTTGTAAAATTAACATTATACTGGACTTAATCATGTGGGCTATTAGTAATATTACGAAATAATCCCAAAAGGGGTTTCATAAATTATTCAATCCCAGCCTTCTTGATTCAAGTTGCGTGTTTCTGATTCTACTCTTGGGAATCGGTTTTAACTTTGTTTTCTTCAGCGTACTGTGTGGGTTGTTTTCCGCTGGCGGAGGGAAGGAATGCTCTAAACCCTATGTTGGTGAGCTTTAACTCCCTTGGATATTTTAAATTCTGTTCTTCGATGTGTTCTGTAGCTTTATGTTTGCTCCAAGTATGTAAAATCCAGTTTCAGCCACGAGCTAGAATCCAACAAATAAAAGTCAAGTAGGCCGCACTCTATGATGCGCGATGCTAGTTTTACTTTTTTTCATGTAGCTTCTTAGAAGTGTTCTATTACTTATGATTTGTGTCACGGGGCTTGCATTCTTTATGGAGACGTTTTATAACTTTGGTCACTATAGTATCACTACTACAAGTAAAGCAGATTATTTTATTTTTATGTCGGAATTAAAATATTCCGATTTCCACTTTTCTCAGAAATATCGAAACGCGTCATCCATATTATCATTTAGTTTCAATAACACCAGGTAACGTTAAATACGAATTGAAAGCAAGGTTCTATAATAGGCGAGCCATAATTAAT
Organism: Nephila pilipes; assembly: GCA_019974015.1. NCBI lineage: Eukaryota > Metazoa > Arthropoda > Arachnida > Araneae > Nephilidae > Nephila > Nephila pilipes. Next base: position 32,961 of record BMAW01071196.1, on the reverse strand, counting down.
AAAAATAATATTTTTTTTAAAAAATCTGTATCTTTTCTTAAACATCAATAGACAGAGAATAACATTATAAATTAATAAATATCATGCAAATAAACTCATTTTCCTTGTTTCCTGGAAGTGGAATATTTGAGGCTAGACTCACCAAGCAGGGCAGTAGATGACTAGTGGCGTTAACTTATGATCGGCGAATAAAAGTTTTCTACTATTGTTGGGTTAAACAATGATTCGATTCAAGATGACTAGAAAATGTTTTTTGGCAAATTTTGTGATTCTGTTGTAAATAATTTTGAATTATTAGAAATTTCGAAAATCAAACACTGGCATTTTCACTAAAACTTTTTTATATGCCGTTATTTTGGTCGAGGCCCAAAATACTCTATCCGGACCTCATAAAGCCTGCTGACCACTAGTTCGACATGCTTGATCTACAGTCTTTGAACAGAATGCCATGAAAAACTCATTAGTTTAGGTATTAAAGTGGTAATAAGATATATTTTCTATTGTTTGATGAACGTAATTGTGTTATATAGTACTTCATATTTATATCCACATAATAATCCATTATTATTCTGTTTGTACAAAAGAACTTCGACATAAACATAAGGATATTAATGTATAATGGAAATTATTATATTTATTCTATTTACTTCGTTGAAATGTTCGATGTATCATTATACTTTCTTGAAAATTCGCTTGGTAGATGAATGATTAGTTTTATTAACGTCGCGATGGAAGCAACACGAGGGCTATAGACGACGAACCTCGTAATTTTGAGCCTAGACCAAGTGACGAGGGTGACACCTGAACTGGCAACTCCATTTCCTAACATCCACATCATGCCGCTGGGAGGACTTTGAACCTCAAGAGATTTAACATGAATCATCTTTGCTTACACCGCGGGTCTTTAGCGTCATCAAGGCTCGAGTCTGCGAAATTCGTTTGATAGTGAAGTACATTATATTTGTTAAAAATAAAATTCTATGCATTTTACAAGCTTTGTTCAAATATATGTGTGGATCTCCAGAGATAGAGTTCAGCATTTGTATTCATATTTTTACCACTTCCTATCATCCGATCGAGTTAAAATCTTGTATACATGTATAATTCCGATACCAATACATTAATATGGTATGCTCATGTAGTGACAGATTTGGAGTCCCAGACTTTCCTCTTAAAATATCAAATTTGAATTAAAATCTTGCATACACATATAGCTCACGTACTTGTTTCGAGTCTTAAATTTCCAGAATAAAAATAATTAAAAGATTATAAGTAAAACAACATTCTTAAATGAAGTTTTTATTTTAAGATGGACTAAAAGTATACAAATTTATATACAGTAGTACTGCATGTAAGGAATAGTTCCGAATAAAGAACATATCTACTTAAGGGACAATTCTGTTAGTCCCCTTGAATAAGGACCTCACTGCATTTACTTCTTATTAAGGGACAGTGAAAAAGAGTTTCCAAAATAAGATGGAGGTAAATAAATAAATAAATAAAAATAGAAATAGTTTTTGTTAGAAATATTTTGCAGAGTGAAAGACAAGTTTGCCTTCTGTGAAAAATAATTTTGTGACAAATGAACAATGAAATGAAAAGTTAATCCCTCTCTTACGAAAATTGGTTTTCTACAGGGAAACGGGGAACAATACATTAGGGAAAAAAGTTAAGGTGGAATCAAAAGGATATTTCCCATTCGTAGAATTCAAACTCCAGTTATTCTTGATACAGTTCTCTGCAAAGAGAAGAAACCAGTGTTAGAATTTGTAAGGCAATCCAAAACAGGAACCAAAGAAAAGAAAGCCTATTAAGAAAGTAAGCTTCGAAATTCCAGTTTCATGTGCCCTAAGGGAAAATACTACAAATGAAAATGAACTGCCAAAATCAACGGCAGCGCTCAAATACAAGAATGTTAAGGAATCGATGAAAACTTGTGTACTGAAGACATCAATGACGACATAATTTTTTTTTATTTCAACTGTAGTTGAAAATGTGAACTTTAACAAAAATAGATTGGAAAGCAGCGAGAAAGACGAAGAAGAGTCTGATAAAAAAACTATACAGATGCTTCATAATACATCTCTCAATTAAAAAAAAATTCATAATAAATATTCATGAGAGTGAAGGAAAGATTATCAGTGACTTTAATATCCACGTAGAAAAAATTGCTTACAATGTCCCTACTCTTAAATAAACTTGAGTAACGGATTATTTCCAATAAAACTCTATAAATATAAAACTATATTGTTCTTTTCATACATTTTTATATTAATTAAATATTTTAATGTAGAATATTTAATTTCTCTTAACTTCAAATTCAAATAAATGCCTCAGACTTTTGCATATCTTATTTATATATCATTTATTTAAAGCTCGATACAGCTTGTAATTCTAATTAAATAACATTTTTTAGTACATATCCTCTGAAGAAGGGATACTTCTATATGAGGAACAAAATGTCTGGTCCAGTGGGTGTCCCATATTGAAAGGTACTACTGGCCATTTAAATATAAGAAATCTACAATTTGCATAAGCATCAGGTGTTCATACTTTTGGTCTTATTTATAAGTAAGTAGCTATAGTACTTAATATATTAATCATTGCCTAAGTATCTTAGTTAAGCACTTCAGCCTCTCTCCCTTTATGGATGATTTATTATTTTACATCAATTTTTAATTCATCTTTAAATGAAAGCTTAATTTGAAAATATTTTTACTTATACTTTTATAGCTAATATAATTTAAAAAACATATTTAAAATATGATTTTTACTTTTATTCTTTATAACTAAAATAATTTAAAAAGTCTTTATAACCAATGTAATTAAAAAGGTAGTTAAAAGTATGGTTTTTACTTTTATTCTTTATAACTAATGTAATTTAAAAGGTCTTTATAACTAATGTTATTTAAAAGGTATAGTTAAAAATGTGATTTTTACTTTCACTTTTTTATAATTGTTTTTCGTAACTGTGACTTGACAAAGAGCATTGAAGTAAAATTCTAATTTCTCAGTTAAGAGTTTTGACGAAATAACAAGAAGAAAGAGACTTTTTTCGTCTCAACTAGTTACCTACAATAAAGAATTTTCTTACATTTTTTTGGCTCATTTTTCAAAAGCCACTGAGCGAATGCAAACAACCCTAAGTGAAAAGTTTAAGAGAACTGGAAATGATCAACTGAGACTTGATGTACAGTAGGACCTTGTTAACGGGCGGTAATCGAATTTCATGGTTACTAAACAGCGAGTTAAGTGAGCCGTAAGTTATAGAATTAATATAAATTTAGAGAAGAAATAAATTCCAATATCGATTCGAATTTTCCACATTACATTTAAACTCTTCCGATATTTTTCGTTCTTTTGCTTCTCAGTTTATCTCAAAATCTTCTTTGTTGTATTGAAACTATGAAAATCTTAACAGTACGTAAGATTTGACCAATAAAAATGGCTGAACGTATAACTAATCTCACTGACCTCAACACTTTGAAAATAAACTCTTACAAAAAATACTCAGACTGCTACATTACAATTCCCAAGAAAAGGTGTTTCGTATCCTATTCAAACATTCAAATCCAAAAATGATAAATAAAAGTTATTTTGAAATGGATAATCCTTTCTTACCCCAAACGCTCAAATGATGTATCCCAAACAAAGCCTTTTACACATCTCTATTTAATTGGATTTTTATCTACTCGCATTTGTGAAGAAAGTCCCCGTCAGCATTTTGCGATCAAGAAAATTGTGGATCCTGGTTTCTCAAAAGATTCCTATTCTATCCCAGCACTTCTTTCTGTCCGTTTTTAGGTTGCAAGTCCCATTTGACATTTCTTTCCCATTTCTCTAATTTCTCTCAATCGGAGTAGAAACTTGCTACTGCAAAGTGGAGTTCCAAGTTATCGTATTTATCTCCCAACATATAAAATAGAAAGAGGGAATAAAGTATAAATGCTTTGATCTTAACATGAGGTCCTGAGTACATCCAAATAACACCGGTAAAAAACGAGTTTTTGGAACATTGGTTTTCTTTCAAACTTCACACTTTGCATAGTATAATATTTTTCAGATCTTAAATTTTAAATAACCTTTGCCTGTCTTGAAGTTGGGGATTTGGTGACTATTTGGTGACTTGGCGAGAAACTTGTCGTAAAATTTAATTTTTTAACAAATTAGTTTTAATCAATTAATTTTTATTAATTATAATTAAATTGTCGTATCGTCATCCAAAACAATCGTGTATAGAAAATTTCAGTTCAATCGAGCTCTTTAAAGTGTGAGAAAAAAAAGCTTTTAAAGTTTTGACCCTGACATACAATGTTACTTAAAGAAAACCCATTAAAATTAAGAAAAATCTCTTTTGTAGGGAACCATAGGAAATCCACGAGTTTAGCTTGTGACATTGGGCTATTCGCAATTTTCTCTTCACTGACCTTAGGGACTTTAATTGAGATTGATTGTATAAAATAACAATTTCTTTCCAAAGCAAATGAAACGTGATTATGTTAATTAGATGCAGGTGAAAATAAAGTGAAATGATTAAGATATAATGAAAACTAAGCAAAGTGAAATTCTGAGGAAAGAAAGAGTGTGATTAACTCTATAGTTCTAACAAGTACAGTTCTAACAAGAAGCCGATAGTATCAAGTACTGACTATTGTTGCTACAGAGGACTTATCGGAGGAAGCCATTTCAACTAGAAGATCTTGGTAAGAATATTTAATTGCAGCGATATTTAAATTGGTTGGTTAGGCTTGGAGTCCAAAGAGAGTTATAATATATTATTAAAATCGATAAATAAATAGTGAAGCTGGTTTAGTCTTGTGTGTCATTGGAGCATTTATTGACTTTTGGAGTTAGCTACATATAATTGAACTATGGCACAAGAGTCAAATAGAAGAAACAATTCGTTACAAGCTTACTCGCGAGTTAACAAGCTCCGATTGTATTTCTTTAATAATGTGATGTTTCATTTAAAAGGAATTTAAGACAATAATCAATTTGAAGGAAATTTTAATATTTCAGGGAGAGAATATTTCCATTTCTAGCAAGAGATTCGGTGTTTTCCCACTATGGGAAGTTTGCATCTGTGTATCGCATATTTCTTTAGAAAACGACTTTTCATCCTTTGACTGGAAAAAAATGGAAGAAATAACTCTGAAGTGCTTTAATAAATTTGAAGATCTACGATAAATCTGATCTAAAAAAGGAAATAGAATTGAAATTGTAATTTTTTCGAGGCAGAGAAAATGTCGATCCCGAACATTAACAACCTGAGTTTTCAATTTTGTCTACCGTGGGAGATTTGCATCTGGACGTATGTATTTTTTTTTAATGAATAATATTTTTGTGTCTTGAAAGGAACCGATTGAAAAAAATAGCCTTTACGTTTTATCACTTTGAAAAATGAGCTTGAATACAACAATAAAATATTCGGAATTTCTTAATAAAATTAAAAATATTTTCTTTAAGAAAAACCAGCTGATGCACTAAACGCCCAGATGGGCGATATGTCTTTGGCTATGGAGGATTTTTATGCTAAATTTCGTGTATATCAATTTAAATAATAGCCCTAAATACTGAACACATTAAATTGGCGAAAGAAACTATACCTGGGGTCCAGGCGAATATTATATCTAATTTGAAAATCCTTTTGCTACGAGAAAAATTAATGGTTTAAAACAATGCAAGAAAAAATGCCTAGAGATAATTTATTTAAAACTGAACTTTAAATTATCTTACCAATTAACAGATTAATATAATATTTACATATTATATTTTTTGTGAACTTTTACCAAAAAATATTTAAATTTATTAAACAAGCAGCCCAAATTGTACGCGATAGTATCAAACCTCCTGCTACATCCAGGTATTTAATTCTTTCCAATAGATTCATTCCGACTAACTTTAAAGCCTACACATATTCTTATCAACGCAATTTAACTCATTAACAGAAAGAAGTCATTAAAAAGTATCATTTATCAATTACATTTTTGTTTCTAGTATTATAGATCGACCCCGAGGGGAAGAGCTCTGACTCCATCTCCCGAAACACGCTTAACATTCAGTGCATAACCTACAGAATAATAACTTACTCCATGCTAATCGCAAATGGAACAGTAGAAAAGTCGGATGCCCCGTTTCATGGACGGTATTAGTTTTATTTGTATCCACTCTCCTAATAAGAAGTAACGATGACAACTTTTTTATGTAGAATTATATATATAATAGGGAAAGCTACACGTTTTATTGAATTGATTCTAAATGTCTCCTTGAAGAGAGCACCTCTTGAAGAGCGGGGTACGGTTTTTACTTTCTCCCCTGGTCGTGGACCAAAATTAAGATTTTAACTTTCGTAACTTATGATCCATGTTTCAATTCCAGAATGACGTTGATTAAAGGAAAAATCATATTTTAATCATAATAAAGAAATATTTTAAAATACAATGCAATTGATATATAAAAGTAGCTTAATTTTTTTAAAAAATACATGACCTTTCATAATTTAAAACTTTTAAACACACATTGTTGCAAATCACGAAATTATGTTAACATAATCCACCATTTCTAATTCTTGTCATATATGCCCTGAGAGGATATTTTGATAGAACAAATATTGTAAATTTTTCCCTTTCTACTTAGGAAAGTAGAGCAATAAGTATATATTTTATGTGTGTCAATACGCATCTAATTTCAAAATGTTAACTTTGATAAATTAGTATAATTTTGAACGAAAGTCTTCAACTTAATTACTGATTAGAGTTATTTTATTTCCATTTGTATTATTCTATATTGAGTATTGTTACAGAAACAGTAGCAGATTCATCCCTACAAAAAGGGTAAGGAATTTAATGTGCTACCGTGACACACACACACACACACACACACATCTGTATGTGTACAAGATGATATGCAAAACCTCAAAATTAAACGAACAACATAAATCCATATTATAAAGGGAATAAATGTACATTTATCTTATATATAAGGTATCATTTTCTAAAGAGAATTCTTTGACATAATTTTACATTAAGTTTCTGTGAACAGTAACAAAGAGCTTTTATTCTGATGTCACTCGTTTGAAATACTTAGAGGCAGCTTAACACGCCATTGTCCTCGCAACATTTGTTCATCAAAGGATGGTGACAGAGGCCATTCTTCAGAATCTTTTCATCATTAATGACGTTTAATCACATTCGAGTCATCATTTTCCCGCTTTGTGTGTGTGACATTTTATTTTGATGAAGTTATTTTGACCTCTATTTTACACACTTGTTTTGTGCATGAGATATATTTTGTAGAATTTGGTATTTCTGGCATTAATAGTTTTTATTAAAGAAAAGAGATTTATTCAATGTAAGACGTTTCTCCTTAATAGCCATTGATTAGTTGTGAAAGTATAATTTACATCGTTATATTCATGCAGTTATATTCGCTAATTAGAAAGATATTTTGAATTTAGAAAATGAAACAAGTGAGCTTAGCAATTGATTAAATATATAAATTTTTCATTAATTTTAAACTGCTCAGAAAAGTAAGATTTAATAAGAAATATAAAGGGGGAAATGCTCCAAATTCCTCACTTAATAAATACATCTCTGAAAAGTAAATTCGTTTTTCGCATTTTATCCATCTATAAAACATAGAAAATCTTACTATACTCTTTCATTATTAGTTTGAATTCGATATATATGAATATAAAAGATAAAACACATGTAACCTTTAGGTGAAACATTTTTTCAAACAACGAATAAGATAACTTAAAACTGATGTCATTTGAACCAATTAAATAGGCATTAGAATTCCCCAATGAACTCTTGCCTACAATTTTTGTTCTGCAGAGTTACAGCCGCACGATACTTGAGCATTTAAGCCATTTACTAAATTGGTAATGAATTTCATTTTCAAAAGTCCATTTAACGTTTAGCAGTTCTGAGCATGATCAATGATGATTTTAGGTAGAATCCAAATTTGAGTCTTATTAGTTATTCTACCAAAAAGGCATGGGGTCAAGATGGGATCCTTTTATGTACGAAAAAATAAAACTTATTTAGTAAGAAAAAAGACGATGTAGTAATACATGATTGGTGAAAACGTGTGCAGAATATCAAACAGAATCGCGTAAATATTGCCTGTAATAACGATGGCAAATTTGTAGTAATTCCTACGATTTAATGATTATAAAATACATAAACAACTTTTCCTATTTTTTTAATTACGAAATACTGTGACGAGAATTGTATTGTATATGTAATCCAAATCGAACAGGAAGATTATTTAGTTTGTTCCTTTCCATTACACACTCACTTACGCCAAAACTTAATGTCACTAAGTACAAAAGAAAGCATTTTTTTATGGCTATGAGGAAAATTAGGATATTTAAGAGCTGTCGGAATTAATGAATGTCAATCATTGTATGTAAAATCTTTCTTTAAGTAATTCGTATCTAAGCAACAATTTAACTAAATATCGTGCCTATGGAATTACATTATTACATACAAATGAAAGAAAAATTTGAATTAATAATCACGCAGTGGCATAAATAACAAGAGAAAATTGTGATGAAAATTAGTTATTCACTCTTACAAATGAGGTAAATTTTAAGAGGTAATTGTTTCTTCAAATAAAGAGAGAATATAACTTATAATAGGAAGAATCCCTTTTACATGAATTAAATTTCAAGGAAAAATTAAATAAGAATAATTTCACACAAATTTCGTTAATATATAAACAGGGTGAAAAGGAGCAAAACAGTAATAAAAACAATAAATTGTTTTCTGCATAACAAATCGGTTTAAATGAATTAGATTCATTACAAATTTGATTTTATTAGGTTTTGAACTAAATATAAAATGGTAAAAATAAGAACTCGGCAAGTATACAATTTTTAGTTTTTTCTTTTATATCTTTAATAAAATGCATAAGAGTAAATACATTTTAGATAACAAATTTCAGCTTACAGAATTTCTTTATTATTCAACATTTAATCAAAAACTTTAAGCAAGGACGAAATCTTGTAACTAATTTGTTAACGCCTATGATGAAAAAACGGAAAAAAGTATATGACAAGTAATTTTAAAGTTATTTAGTTTTATTATGTGATAATGCTCATTCCTTGCGTCATTTCCCCAGCATCGAATCACGTCTTTTAAATGATATAATACCGATTTTAGTAACTTAATATGAAATGACAATCGATTTTTTGCCATTCATAGGTTAACACTGCCTACATCTTCTAATGGAAAAAAAAAAAACAAATGTTTACATAAACAGTTTTCCAAATGACTTAATTAGTGTTCTATCGGATTTAAATCCATAGACTGAAAAGTAATTTTAACAACTTTTGGACAATTGTGCAGTAACTAAAGTTGAGTTTTCAGGGCCGAATATTTTGGACCATGATACCATCAAAATTTATACATTTGTGCAATATATGATTTTCCTTCTCTTGTACGCAAATGTTCTTTCATGAATACAAGATGTTTAGTTGAAAATTTGCTGAATGGTATGTTAACATAGGTATATATTTCTGGATAGATATGAAAATTGTAAAAAAAAAAAAAAAAAAAAAAAAAAAAAAAAAAAATCAGAGTCCCAGGTTTTTGTAAGTAATTGCTGAGTGTTTTTTGGTGTATAGAAAGCCGAATACAAAGTTTATGGTGCCAAACAAGGTGCTAACAGTAAAGCACGACGGTGGAGGAGAGATACTATACGTACGTATGGGAACTTTGTTGTAATAGGATCAAAGACCCAGTATTCATATATCGATACCTTAAAAGAAAAATTTTTCTTAAGTGCTGAAAAATTGGATATTACTGAAACGTATAAATTTGAACAAAATAATATTCCGAAACATTTGACCTTGAATACTCTACTTTGCATGCTGTACAATTGTCCTAAAGTTATTAAAACTGCAGCTCAATCTCTAGATTTAAATCCCATAGAACACTTATGGAGTTATGTTGAAAACAGGTTATTTAAACGTCAGTTTCCTTCCTAAATGAAGATGCAGGCAATGTTAATTGAAGAATGGTAAAAAGTTTTCCATCATTTCTTATTGAAGCTCATAAAATCGATATCAAATCATTTAAAGATATGATTCGAAGAACAGACACAAGGTACTAGCATTAACATAATAGATTTAAGGCGTATTGGCTAGTATTTATTTTTGTACACTATATAAAAGATAAAATTTTTCTTAAAAAATTAGAAATTGCATGAATATCGAACTTATTCACACTATTGCATTTAGCTTGCATAATACTTTCCTGGAGTAAAGTCACTCGATAAAAACTACTTTCACAAATTCTCGCATTTTCTTCACGTGTTATCCTAATTTACTTTACAGATACATCAATTGTAAATCGATGTAAAATGTGTACTGCCCAGTAAATAAAATAAACACTAATGTATAATAAACACTATTGTTCTATGGAATCAGTTGTGAGAAAGTAGTTATAGAAAAATATTACTTTCTTTATCAGCTTGAATATTCTATAGATGATTATAAAATTCGTAATATAGTTAGTGATTTAATCTATATACAAATAGGTGAAATACCACTGACTGACTCATCACGAAATCTCTAAGACTATTCAACCGATTGACTTGAAATTTAGTATAGATACTCATTTTGTGATGTAGACGCTCACTAAGAACGGATTTTACGGAAGTCTTATCCAAAATGTAATTTTCATCCGTTAATCTACTTTTATCCATCGGTTATGTCATTTTTGGCGACTTTATCGCCAAAAATGATATGACCGACGCCAAACGGAATATATTTTTTAAATGTACACTGTGTATTGCCACCAATTAAGTTGACTTGGTGAGATTGGTGCGTGCGAAGTGGAAAAATACCAAATAATTTTATATTGAAGCGCTGCAGGAGGATTGGCAAAATTTTGGAGAACGGGCTCTTTATGTGAAATTCCGTGCATGTCGAAAATAGGAAACGTACATATTTAGCGATAGAAATAAATCAGTGTAGACCCCCACGGTTGGTGAAAGTGTAATTTAACTTCAAAAGTTAGCAGGATTTTGAAAAAAACTAAAATGGCGACTTTTTACGGAGTAGAGCACACGCAAGACTATATATATATAAGCGAAATACCACTAAAAAGTTCTGGATAACCATTATTACAGACAATCAATTTCCTAAAATTTTAAATTAGATTTTCATTATCGTTTAAAAATTGAAAATTTTCTTGATATTTTACGTTTAGGTTCCAAAATATAATATTATCGTCTTTCCAGCGAAGCGGGCTGGTATCAGCTAGTTTAAAATATAATTAACAAAGTATAGAGTCAAATCTCTTTAAATGGATTGAAACGGGCAAATGAATAATATCCATTTATTTGGTTTATTCACCAATCTAGCAGAAACAGATTAATTTACTACGTATTTAATTTCAAAATTCAAAATAATCAAAACTTAGAGCATTTAATTACATATTACAAGTATGTGGCTAAATGTTTTTGATTCCCTCTTGAAGACACAGGTAGACAAAAAAAAATTAGAGAACAGAAAACCTTTATCAGACAGCAGAGCGTTATTTTAACCGCGTATAAAGACATAAAAAGTTCGGAACAGATATTCATTTAATAAATTTATCCATTTGAGCATTATTTACTTGTTCCGTTTCTTATTATTAATAGTTATAAGAAACCTCAATGGACTTTAAATAAGCTATTCACTTATTCTATATTCTCTTACGACGGAAAGATTATGAAATCAATGGTTTCCGATGAAAGAATAAAAAGTAGTGTTTACAAGTTTATTAACAAAAAATGCTTTCGCATAGCTTTATCGAAAAAGTCTTTCACATGTATAATGCTTTTATGGAATCGCAATGCTATTATTTTTAAAACGTTTTAAGCTTTTTATACACAAAAGAATTGAAATATTGCATGTTTGATACATTATATTAGCATTAAGTATTATATGAATAAGTCATCACTTAAAAAGCTGATGGCTTTTATTAAACGAATTTATTTATTTGCTATTACAAGAGTTGCACAATTTCTAATACGAGAGATTTTTGAACTGTTACTAACAATTATTTTTACCGTATATTATATATCATTCTCATAATGTATTTGAAAGATGATTTAGCAGTAGTTTATAAAGACAGATTCAATCGTAAAGGTAAACTAATTCAAATATAACAAATTAAGCATTCTTCGAACTTCAAAACATATCATGTTTTGTAAAATTCTACATAATAATAACCTAATTTTTTTTCAGAAAAAGCAAACCTAAAAGTTAATCTTTCTTTCTCTAGTTTTTTGATGATGATATTTGTGCCATCAAGTTTAGAACTTTAGATAAATTCTAGTTGCATACAGTTAAATTTTGCAGTAGAGAAAATAGTATAATTTAAAGTTAGATTTAAGATAAATCAATCGTAACTTTTAAGGATTCCTATCTGACAGTTGCATAATGACGTTTGTCTGAGGAACTTAATAGGCAAGCAAAAATTTTATTAAGTAGAAAAAAGTTTTAGGTCAAAATTTTATTTAAAGATGAAATAAGTCATTAAAATAATATTTAAATATGTAAAATAATAAAGTATAATTTAAAAAAGCTTCAAATGCTTAACTAAAATATCTAGGAAATGACCGATAAATTAAGTTCCACAGCTGCTTATTTATGAAATCTGAAGTACTGACGCCTCAAGCTTTTTAAAATTAAACATTATTTTACATTTAAAAAAAAACTATTTTTATACTTTTCAGTACATCTTCAAATAAAAGCTTGATTTGAAAATTAAATTTTTTAAACATATATATTTAATTCGTTTTAGACTGGAAATTTAAGAAAAAACAAATGCAATTTCGCTAGCTATCCGTGTGCTTAAAATTTAAACTGAATTATAGAGATTGTTATGTGTAAGGCTTGGATTCCCAGAGACCTTCCTTGAAGTCCATCATTCGTTGAGCATGCCATAATATTTTAATGCCATTGGAAGTATATGTGTTTGCAAAATTTCAACTCGATCATATGATAGGACGTGGGTTAAAATTCGAGATCAAATTTTTAATTAGCTAAACATATTTTTACTTACATATGAACATAGCAAGTGAAATAAAATTCTTGGAAAAATGGAAAAACATATTTTGGAAAATTTTGATTTCTTTAAATTGCCAAAGCGTTCTCTTATCCTTTTTAATAAGTTTTCTTCCACTCACATTGTAAATTTGTCTGGGTCAAAACTTTAAAAAGCTTTTTCTTACATTTTATAGCTCTCAATTGTGCTGAAATTTTCTATACATGATTGTTTTGGATGACAATACGATATATTAACTATGATCAATAAAAATTAATCGATTAAAACTAATTATTTAAAGAATTAAATTTTACTCTGTTTCTCGCCAAGTCGCCAAATGGTCGCCGAATCCGTCGCCAAGGTGAAAGGGTCATTGCTTGAACTCTTTTGTTAAATATAGATGATAAATTTAACAAACGTCAAACAATAAAATAAATTATTAAAACTAATTATTGAATAAATTCAATTTAACTCAACGTTCCCTTTTAATCTTAAAATTTAAGGTATAAAAATTATTTTACGCTAAGTGTGAAATTTGAAAGAAAATCCATGTTAAAAAAGATCGTTTTTTACCGGTGTTATTTACACTTGGTCATATCTTTATTATATATCGCTTATACTGTTACATGGATTTGGTGATTGGTTATAAGATTTAATGGTTATATCTACCTATTTCATTGGTTGTATAACTTTTTTTTATCATCTGCCCATTTTGAACTTTAGATCGTCTTGGAGAAAATTATTATTTATGACCAGTGTCAGTTTATAATTGCTTGTTTAACGAAATCTTATTTTTATGAAGTTAATCATCTTAGTTTTGGCTTTGTAGTTTTAGTTTCTTATTTCGGTGAGCGATTGGAAATGTTATACTCGTATTATTTTTTTATACTTAATGAAGTTCACCATTATGGAGGAAATGTAGGGTTTCTTCAATTATACCATGGAAATAAGGCTAGATATGATACGCAGGTAATTCATAAACAAAGGATCAAATAAAACCGCGAGTGGGCTTTGAGTGAATGTTAAAAGGTAACACAACTTATCCTTATAAGCAATATAAAGAAGGTTATTAATACTATAATTACCATAATAATCGAGAAAATTTCTCTTGTGTCAGATATTAACTTTAGTAACGAAATTGTTTTTCTGATGTTTTCTGTATATTAATCGATAGATTTGACTTTCGTTATTGTTTTGCCAGATAAATGACATACTTCCTTTAATATATTTGTTATAAAATACTTCAAGAGTGTTTTAGAAATTTACAGAAGTTCTATATTTTTGCAATCTTAGACGAATAACAAGGATGAGTGAGGCATTCAACATCTTTCCTAATTAGAGCTAAAATACCCAAGATAAATGTCTTACAAATATACTTCTTCTAGTGCACCTACATGTCTATTTTCTGAGAGCAGTTTGTACGAAGTGATAAAGAAGCGAAGTGAATGACAACTTCTAGTTTTATACAAATATTATTCTCCGGAAGTAAATATTAAAAGAGGATTATTATCAATTTATGAAAAGTTTAGTACAAATCTTTTCATCCTTTTTTCACTCACTTCCCAATAAGCTAGAACATTAAAATCTTGCACACAATTTCATACGTAGTATAGCCGGCGCTGATGCACGTTAGTTCTATCAAGGCTCAAAGTCTTCCCATGGGCATGGTGTGGAAGTTAGGAGAGTGAAAATACATATATATATATATATATATATATATATATATATATATATATATATGAGTTTTTATAAAAAAAATTCCAATACTTTTGTATGGTAAAAGAGTAAAGAAAGATCTGAAAAGAAAAATTTCTTAGGCTAGTAAGAAATGAAAATGATAGTTTACTATCATCATAAATGAAAAAAGTAAGGACTTTTCAATACAATATGTTTGACTAAAAACTGAAGTATTGTGCATTATCCCAAAGTAGATAATTTGACTGTTCAAGTGAGCACAAGACTTCAATTTTTGGTGAAGAATTTTCAGCTTGATTGAAAAATCTTCACTAGATTTTTTTTTTATTAAAATTAGGATGATGATAAACAGCTATTTTCTGTACATTTCACTTCAATTCTTACTAGCTGAAGAAAAATTTATTTTTAACTTTTTAGATCTTTTTTTTTTTACTTTTTTCCCACATAGAAGAGTTTTTTTTAAAAATCTTTTAAGAAAGCACGACTGGTCATTAAAATTGCTAAACACTAAGGAAATGCAAATAACGAAATAATATTTATTGGACAAATGTAACTCGTTGTGATGAATTCGTCGATCTTTCCAGGAAATTAGTTCACCTCAGGGTTACATACATTTATTTTCTGTACAACAGGCACATTTATACAGTTCATGTTTTCACAGTTTAAAGATGTGTATTTTATAAATGCAGAAATAACATTAGGGAAAAATTCCCGCGCGATGGTCACACCAGCTTTCCCCGCAGCCTTGACTCAACTACTGGCTTCCCACCTGAGGGAAACCGTGCAGTTCCTCTGTTCTGGTGGCGCCATCTAGCAGTTATTACAAAAATGAAAATAACCATTGGTTACACAAATATGTTATACTGAAAATAACAAGTAATTAAATTTTCAAGAAATTTTGAAGCATAGGTGCTGAGAGATCAGTACCTAATAACCGCCTGTGTCAGAAATAACAGCTCTTTTACGTCTGGATATTTAGTGAAACAGATATTGGATAGAATGTGCAGGTGCGGCTGCCCTTACAGCTTCAACAAAACGCCCCAATTCATCGAGTGCAGTGACTGGCCAGCCGCTGGTGACGAGGCAGTCACTCAACAACTATTCACCAGACGTTTTCTATTGGTGAAAAATCTTGAAAACGTGCTGGCGAGGGCAGCAATTGAACATTTTCTGTATCAAGGAAGATTCGTACAATACGGCAACATGCGATCCTTTATTATCCTGTTGAAATGTAGCGTTTCGCATGGCTTGAAGGAAGGGTAAAGACACAGGTCTTAATGCACCAAAAATGTAACGTCCACTGTTCAAAGTGCCGACAATGGGAACAAGTGGTGACCGAGGCTTGTTTCCAATGACTCCCCATACCATCATTCCAGATGATGGGCGAGTATGACGTTGTCGAATGCACGCTGGCAGGGTGCGTTCTCCATGACGCGGAGAAACGCGGATGCGACCATGATGATGCTCGAAACAGAACCTGGATTCGTCTGAAAAGACGCCGTCCTTCCATTGCTGCGTCCAAGTTCGTCATTGATCACACACCATTGAAGGCGCTCCTGTCTGTGATATAGTGTCAAGGTTAGCCGAAGCTATGGTAGCCGAACTGATAGTCCATCCTGCTACAAACGTCGTCGAACTGTTCGTCTGTCTTCATGGCTGTTAGTGATAGTGGACCTTAGAGATCCTGCACGGCGTTCCGTATGACCATCTTGAACCCATCGATTCAATATTCTGCTGACAGTCATGAGATCTCGACGGACGCGAGCAAAAATACTGCAGCACGATAAACCGCAATTATCATATAAACTACAATTTGAGCTCCATCGTAGACAGAAACGTATTGGTAAACGTTACTCGTGGCTCAAAACTACTTTGCACCAGGCAACAACGTTCAAATGCGATATGTGTATGAGAAACTTGCTGTAGAATTTATTAATTTAAACACACTGTTAGTGTCGCTACAGGTGCCAGGTTGGTAATAATGCATTGGGAAACCAATCATTTGTATAGCCTAAAATCTTCTTCCTGTCGTGTAAATTTCGCGTAAATAGCGTATCGCCATCTTGGTGTAGCTATTTTAATGGCCAGTAGTGTATATTATAATTACTTTAGTTTTTGCTAGAAGAATAGAATAGTGTTATTGCATTTTTTGTATAGTAACTGGCATTGAATTTAATTAAAGGAAATCCAAATTCTAGATTTAGACATTAGATATATATGAATATTACAACAGAGTATTTTTCATCCAACCTATATTTCGTTAAATGTTTCAGCTTCCTTCAATAAAGGGACTTTTTGATACATCTCTCGGTATAGGCTGTGGGCGATTGTGATTGTTCATGAGCGTCGCACTGAGAAATAATACGAGGGTTATAGATGACAGATATTTCAATTTTGAGCGTCGCTCAAGTGACGAGGACGACACCTAAGCTATGGCACTTCTCTCTTCAAACTTTCATACAACGAGAACAGAAGAAATTGGGTCCTCGACCAAATTTAACGTGCATCAGTTCCATTACACACCGTTAGCGAGTCCAAGACCTTAATGGATTGAACAATTGACTGTGATACATTGTTTCATTGGAACTGTATCAACAGAAGGATAACACTGCAAATATTAAACTATCATTTTGTCAAAATAAATTGTGTTACAAAATAGGGTGTATTCATGGGTTATCTTCAATAAAAATTCTCTAATGGCCACAGTATTCGAGATGCCATGTTTTCAATCGAGTCGCTTTTCTAACTCTCACTTCCAGGACAAAAATCTGTCGTATAGTGAGCCGAAGCGCGTAAAATATGTAGATGCTCAAAAGTGAAAGTGATAGTTGAGTTTTAAGGCACAAAAGCCAAACCTGGTTGTTTCGCATAAATTATGTGTATGTATGGCGTACATGATAAGAAAAAAAATGGAAAAAAATTAAAAATTCGCTTACAAGAAGAGTCAAAAAAAAGAGAAGGATCTGTAGGTATCCCGAGGAAAGTCAATCATGAGTGCCAAAGACAATAAACCTCACGGAAAGAAAGAAATCCATAGGGTACCATCGGGATCATCATACTTGTACTTATCTAAAAAATTAAGTTTCTGAGGGTATATAACAGCTCAAAATCCCGATGTAGTTGTGCTGAATGTGGTTCGTGGTTCAAAGTTACAAAACTGTAGTTTTCAGAATTTTATAAGTTCGGTACAAATGGACAGCAGAAGAAGTTCAGTGAACAAAGCAAAAAACTTCATTCTAGAGATAATGCAGTTACATTGAAGAAATTAAACATTCGAAAGTATTGCTTGTAAGACATTTCATGTTTATAGGGGAAATAATATAAATATTTTTGAATTGAGCATTACATCTTTTAGTTATCTAAACGAAACATTCATAAGCAAATATAGCCAATGGTTATTTTAAAATACCTGGCTACAGTTAGGTAAGGTTTTTAATATTAACGTAGCACTTAGAACCAACACGAGGGATACTGGCAATGGACCTCGTAATTCTGAACCTCGGCCAATTGACGAGGATGACTCCTGAGCTGACTCATACATTTCCAAATTTCTATACTACATCTCGAGGGGACTTGGGTCCTCGACCAAATTTAACATGCACTAGCCTTGGTGGACAGCGGTTCTTCAGTGGTATCAGGATTCAAACTCATGACTCGAAAACAACGTCGACCGTGAGTCCACAATCATGATTACTAGTCTACCGCGGCCACAATAAGGACTCGAACACACGATTCGACGAAACAACGTCGGATACTAGTTCGCAATGACAACCTCTATACTATGGTAGCCTCAGTTATCGGAGTATATTAAGAACTTCCAGGACTAGTTATTTAAAAAAACGTGTAAACAACTTTTTGATTAATCAAACAATTTAAATGAATAACAATTTAAATTGTTATGTCTAAAAAATTCATCAAAGAAATTCTAAAATATTTTGTATCAAAATGCAGAAAAATGTGCATATTTTCCAGATTTTCCGATATTAAAATGACTATTTTTATTTTGTCTTCTTTTAATTTTTCAGCATAAAATTAGCTCTTACTTTTAGTTTAACATAGGAATTTTAATGTATTTAGAGTAATTCTAAATATATTAAAATTTTAATTAACAACACAGGACTTTCCATTCAGATTTAATGTTAATGCTTGTAATATAATATAAATCTGTTAGCAGTCATTTCAAAAAAATCTTTTTCTTCTAAGTCTATCGATACAACATTACAGCTGTGCTGAAATTATTCAATTTTAAAAATAAGTATTTAAGTTATTTCTTAGATATTCATTTGTATTACAAAGACATGATTTTGCAGTCAAAAAACGTCAAATCTAAAAATGTAAGGTTTCAAATATTTTAGCTTAGTTAATATATTTATTTTTATATTTTGGTAGAAATTTTCCAGTTTTCGACTTTGTCGAATACCTTAAAAAGTATGTATTGGTAATGCATCTAAGATCTGTTTCTTAAAATATTTTCACTAAATTACAAGCGAAAAGTGTTACAAAACATAAAAAATAATAAATGAGTGAGTGAATGAAAACAATTTGTTTTCTAAATTTTTACGAGTGATGACGTATGAACAGTCAGTCATGTCTAACAAAAATGAATCAATCCCCTTTTTATGTAATATGTAAAAATAGCATAAAACTTAACGACGTAAAGAGTAGAAAAAAAATTTACGATTTTATTGGTTCTTGAAGTTTACGATCTCTTGGACACAACGAATAAAATATTATTGTCGTTAATATGAAAAAACTTTATTGCAATTTTTTTACGAGATATTATACGAACAACTCTTTTTAAGTTAATTTCTGTATTTCAGAGCTGTTGTTAACATAAAAGCAGTTTAAGATAAGAAAGTTAAATCCCTGATCACAAATTCAAACCCGCAACATTATACTAACATACACACTGTTAAAAATAATTAAACTTAATTCTTAAATGCGCGAAACGAATGATCGCGAGCACAGTTCATCAGTACTAGAAAATCTGAAAGTGAAATTACAAGTTCTTAGAATAATATGACTTTCAAAATGTGAATTTATGATTAAAATGAGACATTTCATGAGTCTCTGTGGCCAAAAAGAAATCAATATAACTTTATTGTATTCAATCGATTTCGATATATTTAGTTCAATTTAGTCTATCGAATATATTTAACATTTTTTAAAATAGTGATTAACGTTTTCAAAGTATTTTAAAACTATTAAAATATTATGAATTGCCCGGGCCTTTTGTATTTTGAATGTCAGATTAATTTAAAATGAAGAATTTAAAGTAAAGTTCATGAGTAAAATTTTAATTTGCACCAAATTCATTTGTGTTACTTAGAAAATAGTTTATTTTCCAGAATTTGCTTTGCAAATTTCAATTCAAAATCCATTTGTTTTTGTTTGGTTCAAAATAGTATAAAACTGATTTATTATTTAGAAGAGGATGCACTGTTTTTTAATTTGAATTTTATAATTTGAAAAAAATATAGAATAGATTAATTCGTGATTGAATTTATTTCCTTTTCCAAAGAAATTACATTTCAATAAGAAATTAGCTCTGTGATAGGCTTAATAAAACATACGTTTAAAATCTGTTATGTATTCTATCACCTTTTGAAGGTTTCTTCATGCGTTTCTAAACACCCTATATGTTTCAAGATTCATGTGTTGCGAATAAGTTATTTGATTTTATTTGATTGTACTCACCAGTTTCATTCGCTTCTTTATTTAAAATTAACTCAAAATCAAATTGAAAAGAAACCTGTGGTATATTCTAATTCGTATTAGAAGTACTCTAGTTTTGTGGATGAGGTGTAGTAATCGGATTTCAAGATAGAATCATAATAGGAAGGTCGTGGGGATTAGTATTGATTCCATTGAAGAGAGTTATGTGGAATAATTAGGTTTGCGACATCCTCTGCTACATTCTGTGGAATAGTGAAGTCTGCTACACTCAATTTTTTGGCTGTAACTAATCTGCAATACAGAATGGGATCTTCTTTAAAAAGTTGTTATTCTTGTCGACTCTAGATCAGCCATAGAGACAATTTCACTCCAGCACCTCTCAGAATCTTTAATAGTGAGTAAAATAAAACGAATTATACAGGAACTAATTATGAACGGCAAAATTGTCGAATTCCAATGGATACCATAACATGTGGACATAAATGGTAACGAAAGAGTGGACCTATTGGCTAAGAGAGGCATAAAGTCACATATGGAAGATATTGCTATTCCATTGGATTCTCTTAAAAGGTGCATACGCGAAAAAATCATGTTAAACTACAACATAGATCTGTCTAATAAATCCAGAGATAAATCTTGGGAAAATATTGCAAATGACTGGAAAGAATTCAGTCATAGATCACACAAAGAAACGGTGGCCAATTTTAGATTAAAAACTAGACATGACTGTCTATCTAAAGAGAATAGTCATATGGACCAATAGTTTATGTCCTATATGTAAAATAGATACATGAATAGAGAGCACTTATTCGTTTGCCCGGGCCTTGACCCCATGTTACAACTTAGAGGGGATGTTTGCCTACTTTACTGGAGCGCCAAGGATCGCACGTCATGAACACTTGAATGCTCACCCCGTCAGGACTGTATAGAGTTTTTATAGATGTTTTAATTTTTGACTTTATATTCTTTTTTCATAATGATTTTATAGATGCTCTGATTTTTGAATTTTGTCTTTTTAATAATGAATTTTTGGTCTGTACTTTAAGAGTATTTGTAATTAATTTTTGATAAGTTTGTGCGAGTCGCCAGATGTTTATGGATTGAGTTCCTTTTGAGCCATAAGTAACAACAATAACGTTCTAATTAAGCTTTCACATGAAGTGTTGTAGAGGTTTGATTAAAAAGGTGCCAGCTAAGATCGTACTTTCGTTATCTGACAATGGTTTGAATGCATGAAGTCTGTCACGGTATTTTACAAATCGACCATCACAAGAATTTTGGCTCTGTCCATGTCCTTCACCTTCCAACTTTTCTTTTACCTTATACTCGAAAATTATACAATAAATATCAGACACTTTTAAGCCCTTTGTAATCTTTTACGAAAATTATAAAAATGAAAAGTATTTACTTTCACATATCAGAAAGAGAGAGAAGATAGAATATCTAAAGCTATTTTAATTATTAGCCATCACAGGGACTATTATTTTAGTAAACGACAAAATAATCATTCTAGCACTTTTCAAAATAAAGTGTTTCAAATATCTATTCATTTGTCATATTATCGTTTGCTTTAATTCTAATATTTACTCGTAATTGAATAATTGAATAATTATTTAAAATAACGTTAGCATCTTTTCGATGGCTAAAACTGCTCTTTCTAAACATTTGTAGTGAACAATTCTTAAGATTTTTTTTTAAAAAAACTTTATAAGGATTTGTAAGGCAGATGGTTGTTCACTCTGGTTAGATAAAACGAAATAAACGAGAAAATAAATCAAAATTGTTTTTATTTATTAACGTCGCACTGAAAAGCAACACGAGGGATATTGGTGACGGATATCATAATTTTGAACCTTGGTAAGGGACGCGAATGGCACGTGAGCTGGAACCTCCTTTCCAAGCTTCGACACCAGACTAATGGGAGGACTTTGAGACTCTACATATGTAATGTGATTCGGCCTTGACGGGTCTTTAGTGGCATCGAATCCTCGTCTCGACGAAATCGCAGGCCGCTAGTCTGTGACCATGACCACTAGGTTATCGCGGCCACAACAAATCGGGATAGCCCGAATGAGAACACTTAGATGAGTTTGTTTCTGTAATAACATTATAAAGTGGTATCAAATATTGTGGTGGCCACGGTAGCCTAGTGGTCATGGTTTCGGATTCGTGGCCGGTGGTTGTCGTGGGTTCGATCCTTGGCCGCTAAAGACCTGCCTTGTAGCCGGGGTTGATGCACGTTAAATCTGTAGGGGCCTAAAGTCCTCCCTAGGGCGTGGTGTAGAAGTTAAGAGAGGGGGGTGCCAGCTCAGGTGTCGTCCTCGTCACTTGACCGTGGTTCAAAATTACGAGGTCCGTCGCCAATAGCCCTCGTGTTGCTTCTAGTGCAACGTTAATAAACTTAAACTAAATTAAAATCAAATATTGTGATTCTTTAAGTCAGTTGTTTAAATTAAATTAAAAACTGTGATTTCTTTCATACATTTGGATCAATTGATGTTTTTTCACTGGTTATATAACTGTCGGTACTCTTTAATCAGTTTTCTCGCTATCGAGAAAGCGAAGTTATGGTTGTTCTCGTAGTGGTCAACTCATAGCTGTAGTGGGTCTTCAAAAACTCAACGTCTGAAACAGTAGAATAACTTCAAAGTGATGGTTGAAATGAATTCTAAAGAAAACCCTTTAGAGTTACGAGTGGTATATTACGTGACTTAATAAATAAACACCACTAGAGAAAAGTGAATACGTAAAGATATACTGATTTTTCTAGTGAAACTTGCCAGACGAATTGATCATCAGTTATTTTGCATGGATTATCAGGAAAGTAAAGAATAGGTGAGAGGGGGAAGAATGCGTGAATGAGTGAAGGTTAAACTTATGACGCAAGAGTGAAATTTGGCTACGCTGCTCCAAATCATGTGTAACTGGAATCTAGACGCAAGAAAGATGGAATAATAAAGAATAAAAACGGTTGAGAAGAAGGAGGCTTGAAAATAGAGAGTGATCTCTAGGGTATTCTAGAAGCACCAATGGAGCATAGGTAAAACGCTAGTTCACCGAATGAGAGCTCCTGGGTTTAAAAAAAATCCAGTGCTGACAGCAGTAAAATCCAAGTTAAGGTTTTCTTTAATTGTTTTAGCTGCGGCAGCTCAGTGGTCATGGTCACGGACGTGTGGCCGATTTTCGTTGAGTTTTGGTTTCGAACCTTGATGCCTCTTCAGGCCCACCGTGTAGCCGGGACTGAAGGATGTTAAATCTCTTAAAGCTCAAAGTCCTCTAATTGGCGTGGTGTGGAAGTTTGGAGGGGGAGGTCCAGCTTAAATATCGTCCTCGCCACTTGGCTGAGATTCAAAAAAGGTCCGTCGCCAAAAGCCCTTGTGTTATTCCTAGTACGACTTTAATATAACCGATCAATCAGCAAGAGTATATTCCAGGTCCTTGTCATCCGAATTTATCAAAGATAATAACTATCGTAGGAAAGAAATTGATAACTAGAGTACCTCAGAAACACAATTACTGTATTTATCTCAAGAAGGTAAGCCTCTGATGGGGGGGGGTAGGAAGAATGCAGAGGCAATGAAACTCTGTTCTTTTAAAAGCCGTGGAACTGCTCATTGTATTGATTCATTGCAATATTACCCTTAGGACCGCGTGACATAGAGCGATTTGAAATGGTGTATTGTTCTTTCTGTGATGAAATCAAGTGTCCAATACATCATTTATCCTATTTTAATTTAATTTTTTTGTCTGTTTTTTCATCATCATCGTTGTATATTTTTAAATTCCTCTGTTATAAATTAGTTTGACTTATTTGGAGGGGGGGGGACCTCAAGTATTTACCTTTTTAAGAAAAAAATGATTTTTCACCCCACATTTTAAATTTTAACTATTTACTCTATCTTTCATCAGTTTTTCAGTAGTATTTATGTTACGATATTAACGAGTTTTTAAAATAAAATTGGCATATTTTTAGCAAATGTTTGGAGCAGCATAGCCTAATTTAGTTCTTGCGCCATAAAACTCAGCAGTCAGTCCTTCCCTCACCACAGGAAAAAGATGAAGCTTGGAAACTAAGGAATATATGAAAGCTGTTAGGAACCAGTCATGGGTTAAAATGGCTCTGATGTGATTTTCCTATTCTTTGCGTCATCTTAATGGTCCACACAACAATCACTACTCGAAGTGTTTATTTGCAACTCGAGGGAAAGATATTATTTCATTAAGAAAACTGATTGAAGTAATTATTATGTAGGCTCGTTTTACACGCCAAAAGCTAAAATAATAATTATTAAGGAATTTCGGTAAAAAAAAGCAAAATATGTTTAATGGAAAGAAAAAAAGCAAAAAGAAATCGAAATCATAAGATTTCTGGAAAAAAAAGATGTTAATTAAAATAACAGAATATTAATAAAGTATTTGAGAAATTAATAGAAGAATTAAAAATAAAATAGAATAGTTAGAGAAATTAAAAAAAGCAAATCAATGTATTAACTCTACAAAGTTTGTAAGAGGAAAAATCAAAAAACCGCTCATAATTGAACTTCCTAAAAAAATTACTGCAAGGTTTGAGTAAATCTTTAGTAAAATAAAAAGTTATAATATATGATATACGGGAGAAGGGGGCTATCGTAATGTCTTAATTATTATTAAGTAATAACCGAAATATCCGGCCAAAATTTATCCTACATACTACTTTATCCTTATGTATATAATGTTGTAAATTTCAGTGATTCACGATGATTTATTTGGTTTCAGGAAGTCGTGGATGAAAGTAATTCGCTGTAGGGAGAAGACAGAATTGAATCTGCTTTCTACTATTACGACTTTCGAAAGGTCAAGAAATGAT
>BMAW01071181.1:0-188816 GCA_019974015.1 Nephila pilipes | reverse complement strand
AAGTCTGAGCCCTGATGGAATATTGCCTATATTGAATCTGTAGTATACAGAACTAAAACTAAACATTGTGAAAGAATATAAAGTAATTCAATTAGAACCAAAAAAAATATTCAGACATACAGTGAAATAATCATAGAATAAAAAATAACAAAATCATCTATTTTGAGAATACACTTTCAATTCGCTTAATTTAGAATTCAAGAATCTGCCAAACCTATTTTTTAAAAGTAATAAGTTATCATTCATTGAGAGGGTGAAATGAAACAGCAGACATTTTACGGTTACGTTGAAATTATGGGAAAGGGGAGATCTGTTGAAATGTTTACGATTTTGAAAGAGGAAGTCTAATTACTTATGCATTTATTCGTTTCTGTTATGAGAGCGCTGACTGATTTGATATCATGGCATATCAATTCACACACACAATAATAATAAAAAAAAAACACTCTTAGATTTTGAACTCAAGATGACAATTTGAAAATATATATATATAAATGCACTTAGAAAATGATACGTTTAATTTACTTTTTCTTCAGATATTTCTTCTTATAATTAAAAAAAAACATTACATGACGGCACTTCATTAGAATTAGATGATTGTCCGAAAAATAAATGTTTTACAGTACCTGGAATCTTGCGATGAAACTTGCACATTAATATACGCTGGATTTTATATATATATTTTAAAACAACGCTCTTACAGCAATCGACGGCATTTATAAAGAGCTTAAACTAAACACACATTTAGATTATCAAAAGCACAAATAAATAACTTGATGCGAAGAAGCATTTGATGATAGAAAAACTGAGGTTCTACTTGTAGGCGGGACACACTCGTCGTCGTAGGAAACTAATCGTGGAAATGGATGAGGCACACATTTTTTTTGTAGAAGATACGTTGTCACTGGACACTGGCTATTCTTGTTGTAGAAGCATACGTTATCACTAAACACTGGCTATTCTTGTTGTAGAAGATACGTCGTCGCTGGACACTGGCTATTTTTGTTGATCTCAGGGCGAGCATCAATTTTCTTTTCTTCATGTAATTCTCTCCCATTAATTTTGACGCAATCTCGGTCCGATCACTCATACATTTTGAAGGAATCACTGCCGGAGCCGCTATAAATTTTGAAGTAATCCCGGTCGAAGCGACCATAAATTTTGTAGATATTGGGGTGATGGAGATTGTTCATCCCGAATCTACGAGAGTTTGCTCTTACGCAATGGGCTGGTTGTCTAGGGGGTAATTTCGGATTCCATGTAATGTTGTTGATGATATTCAAGGATGAAGCTTGCAGTAGCTTTACTTGTTTATTAGGAGAGATGATGAAGAATTAAAAGTGTTTACACTATGATATATATACAGGTAGTAAACAGTTCTTCCGAGACGGATAGATGGCTGCCTCATTTAACCCATATTATCGATGGACGTTGGAACGCGCTCGGGCGTTGAAGTTTACTTCCGACGCGGGTAGCGAAGGAGAAGAGAAGCGGAGAAAGTGGCGGCAAAAGAGAGCGCGAAAACGAGCGTCACATAGTTTTATTCTCGGATAGGTGGCGCTGCATGAGCTTATCACATGACTCTTGAATCGTGGCGACATCTATTGAGTATCGGAGGAACTGGTTTTACAGTAGATTGAAAAAATAAAATTAATTGCTTAATAACAATTGGATGGAAAATCCTACATATATATATATATATATACATACATACAAGCATATGTATAACTATATATCTATATATATATAACTATACATACATACAAGCATATATATATATATATATATATATATATATATATATATATGTGTGTGTGTCTTATGTCTTATGCCATGTACCCTGATACCATACATCAAGTAGCCTGATAATTTTTAGATTTGTAGGAAGTTACATTCATTACGTTTTAATATAAAACGTTAAAAGTATACGTACTTATAATGTTCTCTTTTACAATTAGAAATTTTTTCCATTATTTCCTTTTATAACAATCTTGAATAGTTTTTGAAATCCTAATATAAATTCAAATTAAGGATCCCGTTTTAACTCATTATATGTAGGATTTTTTTTTTAAATCTATTATATACATTTGTACTAAGTAACATAAAGTCTATTATCAAGCTGCAAAAAATAATAGGAACTTACAAAAGCTGTTAGATTTAGTAACGAATTTTATTTAAAGAATTTTGTTCTTTACTTGTAATATCACATAAATTTGAAATCATTTTCAACAATAGTAATGATTATGAGCAAATTAATATAATGCGATAAAGAAAAAAAAGTAAAATATTTTTAAAATATTTTAATTGCAAAATAATATTGACAATTTTGAAACATTGTTACATACTTCTAGAACAAGATGACATATCCAAATCTTTTTTTTTTCACAACATTTTATTGAATTCAATATTTTTTGTTGAATTGCACAGTGTAACATTTTAAAAAATTCTTTTCATAGCATGATCAATATTCAAAAATAATTATTTTATTTCATATCTGGTTAGTTACGAGCTTTAATGTTTTTCAAAAGCACTAACATTATTTTTAAAAAAATACTGCACTAATTCTATCAAACAATTTTTTAATGAAATTCTTTAAGAATTAGAAGGGCTTATGGATGCTTTATGAATGTTATCTATTTTAGTTATTATATATATTGTTGCCGAAAGTTTGATTGTAAAGACTTATTAGGGCAGTTCGCACATACTCAGTTAAAACAGACCGATGCTTATTTTTAATAAATTAAGTGTTAAATACATACACTCACAACAATACGCTGTACCGAAAACTGATATGTTTGGTTTTAGGATATTTTTGTTCCCGAACCTGTTTCTAAAATTCAATGTTTGAATTACCGTTTTGCTTTATCTATTTCATTCTTTCATATTTTTGAAGTTCCAGTAGCTCCAAATCGACAGCCGCAATATCACCAGAAATTAGCGTTGAGACGGGACAACCATTTTTACAAATTGTCAACAAGATGAAGAGTTTTCTAAAAATACAAACGATGGCTTCATTGCTTTTAAATCATGAAATATCTTAGTAATATCTTATTTCAGTCTTTTCTCCTTGTATTTATAATCTGTAGTAATTATTTCAAACCCGGGTAAAGTTTCAAACATTTTAATAAGACACAGAAAGTAAGAGGAGATTATAGAAATCATATCTTTCTCGAAATGTTTAATTTTGTTATGGAGGCTGAAAAAATCTGCACTAAAGCGGGAGCTAGTTAACTTGTCATTGCAGCGATAAATTTACTGACAGTAAGTATTTTACTACACCTGTAAAAAATGTCATAGTTATTTACTAACCAGTCGGCATCTTCAAGCTTTGAGAGAAGATTCCCTTTTCAATGATAAACTGTTTGATTGGCTCTACCAAATTAAAAAAATTTTTAGCACGTTGCTTACTAAAACCCACTTTACTAAACAAAACCACGATACATCATCTAAAAGCTCATCAGTTTCTTTTTCTTTTATGAAGGCTTTAAACAGTCGATGAGTTCTGACGCTTGAGTGTATGTCGTTATTAATTTTTAAAACTACCATCAAAAAGTAGTTATATTTAAAATATTTAGCTACTAGAAGTTCTCTCTATGAATGACGCATTGGACAGGATTAAAATGAGACTCAATTTGCTCGGATTCAAAATTATCAAAATCCTTTAATAGGATCTCTCATAGCTGAAGTGCCATCAGTTACGAAGCTGACTGACTTTTTATCAGTATAGAATATTTTCCTTGTACAACATCAGGGACGTCTTTTATATCTTCTTCTCGAGTCGTATCCTTTAGTGCTTTAGGACCCAAAAGTTCTAAATCTTTTTTTTTTTTTTTTTTTTTTTTTTTTGCATAACGAACAAATAACAACTACATATGTTTTAGTGCAATGTCCGTAGATTCGTCTAAGGCAAGACTCAGCGCTGAGCAGCTCGTCAAATTCTTTGGTATGTTGCTTATAACGTCATCATAAATAACAGAAATTCTTCTTTCCATAATGTGTCTAGATGCAGGAATTAGCTCAATTAATTTGAGCAATTTCTTATTTTTTGGATTTATAAAGCAGGAATTACTTCCACAATATTTCTTTTTATGAACTCTCTTTCAGTGTAAGGGTGCTTTGCCCGAACAATATTGAAGGCCATAATAAATCTGGTCTCCGATATTACATTTGTCTCTGTATTGAACATTGACATAACCTTGGTTATTTAATTTTGCTATTAAAGACATTATTTTAGTTCGTCTGAACTCGCAAACAGCAGGAAATTATTGGTTAAAAGAACAGTGATTTGATTCATAATGTCACATAAAATTACTAACCTCGAACTGTGACAAAGTTACTTGACATAAAATACGCACTAGTTTTCCGTTTTTCTCCACAAAAACAAATTCTTCTTCTCACTCCGCTTTAAAGCTCCTGTTCTCCTCTTCATGTTTTCATTTCCTAGATAGCATGATTACTTCTTTGGATAGAAATCTTTAAGAAAAAATATACTTATCTTTTTCACGCAAGTTAACTCAAAGAATTTCTTAGAAAATGGTTGGATTGAGTCTTACGCCACACTCTCGGCAACGTAGTATTTGTTGGCGATAAATGGCCAAATATGTCAACCTTCGATTTTCTGTATAAATATGGTCGTTAAACATGACAACCTAAAATTTCACCTTTAAAACTTGCCAGTTTGGCGACTTTCAAAATCACGTCTAGGTTGTGTATATCAATTTGGCAAATTTCTGAATAAAGGGCTCTTTCAAATATTCTTTTTAAAATATGATTTCCAAAGGCAGTGTAACTAGCCACGCCAGATATATGGAAAAGTCTGCATTAAGGAGGAGAATATTTTTAAGCAAATAAACCACATTATCTGAATTATCGAATTAGGCTGCACTAATTAATATAAAGGAAAATAAGAACTCATTCCAAATATTTGGCCTGGATATGCCTAAGAATGTAATATTATTTTTAAAAATTATTTTCTATTTTACATAGTGACATCAAAATTCTTATTTTTATTTTTTATCGACTTCATATAGAAGAAGTACCAATTACGTGAAGGAGGTAAGCTAATACACTCTATAATTTCTTGAGGCATATTATCGAAACATAAAATCTATTTAATACGACAAATACTATGAATATTGATGCATATCACTTGTTAAATTTTAAAATGTGGTAAACTATTAGTTAATATTATTTTGTTGATAATAAAATAATGATAATAATGATTTTTATAAAATGTAAAAAAACATATCGATGAAACTGAAATAATTTCTTCTACAAACTCATTTGAAGGTACAAGATGATGAATCTAACCATAAGCCCACAGGATCTAATCTGTTATATTTTCAGTACAATTTTAATAGCTAGCAGTTATTTATCTGTTTATTTTTCTACATTTTTTACTGATTAATTAGCAAATCAAAGTTCAAAAAGCATGTGGATAGGAATTTTTTTTTATTTTAAACTTCATTCCCCTTTCATATAAACATAAAAAAAATGATGCTAATAACATAGAGTTGCATCGAATGGACCGAGACAAAGTAAGTTCCATAATATTGGGGTATTTATTACATTAACCGCACTATCACATATATAACATACTAATTTAACTTAACATATTTGCTAATAGTAATAGATAATGATTATAATTGCACGTTACACTACTCCAACTAAATGATTATTACATTTATAAGAGCAGTTCGCACATTTACGATAAGTTTGCTTTTAAACTTAGATGTTATCTTTATAAAATATTTTTTATTTAAATAATTATGACTATCCGCAATGCTTAGAAGAATTTTAATTGAAATAAAGAGTTACTATTTCATGCTTTTAGAAGGATTTATCTATTGGATGTGAAAAATGTCTCGTCGATTTGATAAGGGTTTCTTCATTCAAGCAAAATGGTACATTTGAAAACTAGGAGTGGGTGCGTTGAACTTACTGTAGCATTCAGCTCTACTTTCATAATTAAGCAGTCGTTTTTGAATTATTAAAAAAAAAACCCAAGGAAAATTTGTTTTTAGCTAACGACTCATTAGAATTTCATATACAATGGAATATCATTGTTAACTGATTATTAATGTTCAATGATAAGTGAATTCGTAATTTCGAGCTTTAAACAAAAGACATCTATTTGAACATGTATGTACGAGGGTCGTTCAATAAGTCCTTAGAAATTCCAAGAGAGGGTGCTTATAGAATCGAAAATGGTTTGTTTTTAGTAAGCATCATATTAATGCACTATACTGCTGTTTAGTCTCAGTTACTCGTATTCGTGATCTCGACGCCTTTCACACCTCAAAAATTCTTCGTTATAATTTTTCCGACCGACGAGACCATCTGTGCGTTCTTAGGAAAAAAGTGACCGGAAGCATTCAAGAGTCTTGATTTTTGCTTGATTTCTGGTGCATAATAATGAATCCAGCTCTCACCAATGGTGACAATTCGACGCAAAATGACATTGATAACTCGACGCACCTTGAAAATTCTTCCTCATATCTTTTCCGGTCAATGAGACCGTCTCACACATTTTTAGGAAAGATTCACCAGAAGCAACCAAACGTTTTGAATTTTGCTTGATTTCCGGTGCAAAATCATGAATCCAGATCTCAACGACGGTCACAACTCGACACGGCAGCAATCAAATTTTGATTTGGCAGCAAATGACCACCAAATCAAAACTAAATAATGAATAAATGTCAAATTTGTTTCAGCTCCATTTAACAGATGGCAGCACACAATGGTAACAACAATTTACCTTAATGATGCTCTCTGTCTTCAATTGAGAGTATTTTTTTAGATGACTCTCGCATATCTGTAAATTACCACATCACACCTCTTGAGGATTATGACATCTTATTAAATTTAATACATAACAGATATCAGCATCTATCTCGAGACGATCTTTCTCAGAATTGAGAAGGAAATTAATTTCTAGACATCTACGAAACTCGTTTCTCTCACCAGACTACCGAAGCCCAGAAATAAATTGGAATGTTTTTATTATACTTTGAATAAAGAACATAATTGCTAAGTTACTTCATATGTTTAATATCTTCTCACAATCATATCTAATAGTAAGCCGTCTTTAAATACGGATTTTGAATATTTTATGATTTTCCATTTCTGAAATCAGACGATTGCGAAAAAAGATTGATTCCATAATATGTTGCATAAAATACAAAATGGTTTAGCAAACAATATCCAAGCCACATAGTTTCAAATTTGGTGGTAATTTTTCATCAGATTTAATTTTGAAAATTATTGATGGATAACTTTTAATTATCTAATCCTTCTTGTTACTTATAGCCAATTTTGGTGCCAGAAATAATTACATCTTGATGTTTTTTTCACAAAATTTATTTTTCAACTATAAATTTAACAAAAAAAAAAAAAAAAAAAAAAAATGACAATTCTGCAACAGAGCATAGAGAGATTCAGATTATTTTCATTCAAATAATTTTTAAGTAACAGAAGACAAATTCCAAGAAAACATATTATATCGGCTGCAGGCCTAGAGCTGGCTGTCGATCGCGAACAACATCAGATGCATTCCTGGAAAGCTAGCATCTAGAACAGGGGTCGCCAAACTTTTTTGATCATCGCCCCCTATATAATTTTTCGAAATCTCCATAGACCCCCCCACAAAGGTAATTTTCAGGTAATTAAAATAAAACTAGTCTAAATATTTAATAAATCAGAAACAGTAAGTAAAGTAGCCACAGATTTTTTACTTCTTAATGAGATGAGTGTGCCTGGTGTTTCTTGGGAAGGTTCGCTATATTGGGTTCGAAATTAGTCAATTTTAACCGTAAATCCCCTCGAAGCTCCACATTTAATTTATTTCTGTTTTTAGTTAAAATTGAATTAACGTGACTGAAACCGGCTTCAACCATATACGAACTTGGAAACGCCAGCATAAATGGCTGAGCCATTTCGTAAAGTTTCACATATTTTTGGTCACAAGGTCGTAAAGTTTCACAAACTGGTCACAAGGTCAAGTTGTGACGTCACGGTATACATACGAAAACACATAAGGAAAAAAGGGGCAGATTGTTTTCTGATTTATTATTTTATTTTCTATAAAGAATATAATATTAAGTCAATTATAAAAATATTTTAAATTTTTACGTACGCAGTTAGATATGTGTGATTTGCGTATTAAGAACTGTTTTTCCTTCGAGTCCTAATAGACCCCCATTCGACCCCTTGGGTCAGATATACCCCCTACTGTTGTTAAATAGACCCCTAGGGGTCTATATAGACCACTTTGGCGACCCCTGATCTAGAACAAAAAATAAAATTAATTTCTTTTTATATCAGCATACCACGTGGGTTTTACATATGAGTGGCAGCTAGCTCCACCCACGAAGACCACGTGATTACACGGATTCTCAACAAATTATTTTATTTTTATTTTTTCTTCATATAATTCAAAGTACTTCGTACAGTTTATAAATCCGCATAGCGGCTATTTTTCTTTTTTTGAATGTGATGAAAATAATAGGAAGAGTAAAAAACAATAAATAATACCGGAATGTATTGCATCATCAGTTCTAGATTTCTATATGTAACTTGATACTTTATAAAGTTCATCTAACGAGTGAAATGTTACTGTAGAATGTGGTCTTATAGATAAATTTATTAAAAGGAAAAAGTTTAAAAACTTTTCAAAATGAAACTCAAACGCATGATAAAATTTTATCTGATTATAAATAATTAAACTGTGATAAAATATTTATTTTCTGACTAATTCGATTTTAGATTCATGTCCTGATGATCAAATATACAATGCAAATAGTTTTGCTAAAAGAAAATCGAGGTCATCTGATTTGAATAAGACTAGAGAATTAAATATAATTTTTATGAAAAAATTTTGGTGTATTTTTGAGTGTATTTTATTTAGATCTGCACTAAAGACATTTGTATACTATTTTAATTGTAACTTATAAAATGTGATATTACTAAAAAATTAGTTACCTTTCTCATGAACTTGAGCACTTTTCTCTTATTATATGCGCATTCACAAAGAAATAAACTTTCATAATAAATACCAAATAATAATAATAAAAAATTAATTTTTTTTCAAAAATGTTAAATTAGATGATTAATTTAAATATTTTTTTTCTCAAATGTATATCATACCTATGTAAAAAAGAGCAAATTATTGTATATTATAACAAGGAAATTGCAAGGGATACATTTTTTACGCTTTCTATTCCACACGGTGTTCAGAATCCGCCCCCCCCCTATTATTCAGACTGTTGTACATAATTCTCTTTCCTTTTAAAAATTTAAATTTTTATTTTAATGTGTAGTTGACAAAACTAATCAAACACAACATACAACAAAGCACAATTTCCAAACCTCGATTGTAAATTTAAAATTATTGATAAGCTTCTCCATTTAAACTAGGAACTACACGGGACCTTCTCCTAAGCTTAAAAAACGATGGGTATTATTTTAAATTTAAAAGAGATAAAAGAGAGAGAGAGTCAAAAAGATTGGAAGACAATGAACCGATACAAAGGAAAAATTTATGAAACAAGCAGTTTTCAGATACATCCGGAACAAGTGCTTGACTATTTTATGAAAGATGTTGACATTTTGGAATATTTATACTTGGAAAAACTGTTCCAGAGACTGCAGAAAACTTTTTGAAAGTAGCTGGAAATTCTTGAAATAGAACAATGCAACATTGTTTAATATGAGACTGTAAAATGTGCCAGACGTTTTGTGATAAAAACCGTTGAAGTCGATTAAAATGAAAAAAAAAAAAAGAGTGTTAAAGGATTAAAACGACGGAAAATTTAACCGTATAAGACGAAGCATAAGTTGCAGTTCTTAAACAAATGTTTAGAAGATTAGGTTAAACTAAAGTCATGACAAAGGGGAAAGAAAAAGTATCTCCGTTGGACTTCCTCTTTTAGTTTTGATACAGGAAATCTTAACTCGAGTTTTAAAAATTGGGGAATAATAGATTATTTAAAAAACATGCGAATGAATAATTATGAAAAGTGTTTTTTTCTGTGGCGTAATTTTTGTTATATAGAGAAAATGAGTAACCTTTATAGTATGTGAGAAGAAGGGTGAGAAAATGAGTATTTTGTTATAAAACAGGTCAATTGAAAAGTCCCCGGCTTGACACATAGATGAAGCTACTAGAATTAAATCCATATGTTCTTTAGTTAGCCCTAACCGTCAAAAGATGCGAGTATAAATTTGACAGTTGTCGGATCATTAGTTTGTGAATTATAGCATTTTGAGTAAAGCAACTTTTGTTATTGTGAAAAAAATGGATAAAAAGGAATTTCGCGTGTTGATAAAATATTGATTTTTGAAGGGAAAAAATACAGTTGAAGCAAAAACTTGGCTTGATGCCGAGTTTTCGGACACTGCCCCAGGAAAATCAACCATCAAGGATTGGTATGCTAAGTTTAGACGTGGTGAAATGAGCACCGTAGACGGTGAACGCAGTGGTTTCCCAAAAGAGGTTGTTACCGACGAATTAAATCCACAAAATGATTTTGAATGACCGTAAATTGAAATTGAATGAAATAGCAGACACTCTAAAGATATCAACTGAACGTGTACATCATATCATTCACTAATATTTGGGTATAAGAAAGCTCTGTGCAAAGTGGGTAACGGGCGAGCTCACTTTTGACCAAAAACAACGACAAGTTGACGATTCGGAGCAGTGTTTGAAGATGATCAAGCGTAATAAACCCGAGTTTTTGCGTCGATATGTGACAAAGGATGAAACATGGCTCCATCATTTCACTCCGAAGTCCAATCGACAGTCATCCAAGTGGATTGCACACAATGAACCCGCTCCAAAGCGTGGGAAAACGCAACAGTCGGCTGGCAAGGTTATGGCGTCTGTATTTTTGGATGCGCATGGAATAATTTTCATTGACTACCTTGAAAAAGCAAGGGCCATCAACAGCGACTATTACATAGCGTTATTGGACCGTTTGAAGGACGAAATCGCCGAAAAACGGCTGCATTTGAAGAAAAAGAAAGTGCTGCTTCACCAAGACAATGCACCGTGTCACAAGTCAGTGAAAACGATGGCAAAAATCGATGAATTGGGCTTCGAATTGCTTCCTCATCCACCTTATTCTCCAGATCTGGCCCCCAGCGACTATTTCCTGTTCTCAGATCACAAAAGAATGCTCGCTGGGAAGAAATTTTCGTCGAATGAAGAGGTAATCGCCGAAACTGAGGCCTATTTTGAAGCAAAGAACAAATCGTACTACAAAAATCGTATCGAAAAGTTGGAGGGTCGCTATAATCAGTGTATCACCCTTGAAGGGTATTATGTTGAATTAAAAAAACTAATTTTGCCAAAAAAATGTGTTTTACTATGGTAGGCCGGGGACTTTTCAATTGACCTGTTAGTGAGAAGATTTTCTCGTGATCTTAAAATTAATACTAGGTTTCCTGAGAATAAAGTTCCTATCTTCAATTTTAATCGCCTAAGAATTAATAGGATTATTTCCATGAAATGCTCCAGTTACCGAGTTTGAATCAATTGAGAAAATATAAACATAAAGACACCGTAAGCTATAGAAAAAGAAATATTGTAGAATAGAAACTATATTAATATAACACTAAATGGGAGGGTAGCAACAATTTCGAGCTTGAGAATATCTATATTTAGATAAAGTAATATGTTTGTTTGTAAGTAATTCGTTTTTATTCCGATCATGATGAAATTGTACACACTTCGCCTTCAAAACTTGAAGGTTATTGTTTACATTAGATTTTTTTAAAAAAATGCCCATCATGTCAAAAAATCTCTATTTGTATAAGACGTAATAGGACGTATTTATATATTTGTAAGAAATATATGTTTGTTCAAGAAGAGGCACAGAGTTTATGTTAAATATTTATCCGTAACTAACAATTTATAAATAGTTAGCATAAGCCTCCAACTACAATACTCAAAACGCAAGTGAATAAAAATATTTTATCTCTCAAACCTAGCGATAATTTAAATCTGAATATATTTTAATTCGTGATCTACACATAATAAAAAAAAAAACCATGCCTTTTTTTTCATTTGGTGAGTTCACGGGACGTTTCTACTGTTGTCGAAAGGAAATTTTAGAGGGATAGTTAAGTTTATGTAAACTAGATAAACTTAGTAAAGATCAATTCATACTCATCGAAATATCACCGAATAAATTAAAGAGTATTGGTCGACAAAAAAAAAAAAAAAAAAAGTTAAACACAAAAAGCTATCCGGATGTCAGAAACCACCTGAATAATGTGAACTTCGTCTACAGTAGAAACGTATTAGAGTTTCTCCATCTAGGACAAGGGAAACTTCGAAGAAAAGAGAACTGCATCTACTACAAAATCAAAACAGCTACAAATTCTATATCCCCTGGCAACGCCGGGTACTTCAGCCAGTCATATTTAGTGCTAAAAATGTGATAAAATATTCGAAAACTCTTTTAAAAAAACGAACAAACATGAAGAAGGAGCGAAGAAAAAAAAAAAAAAAACCGATAAAGGAAAGTACATACTTAACCGTAAAATATATTACAAATCTCTCAGACATTTTTTGAATATGCATTAATTCCTATATAGTCATATCAAATATAATTAATTATATCAATACATTAAAGTAAAAAAAAATTTAACCTGTTTCATTTATATACTCAGCTTAAGTTGCACAACGATAAAAATTTTAATGCTAAAAATATTCTTTTTCATTGAAACATTAAAATAATGTTTGTGCATCAGAATATAGATTTCAAAAGTAAAAAGGGGGAGAATTAAATGTGTATGTCAAAATTGTATGCTACAAATGCAGGTCTTCATAACGCATACGCCATGAAATCATTATGTGAAACGAAACCAATCAAACAATGAAATGGACATATACGGGGAACATAAAGCTGTCAGAATAAAATCTAACAGGAGGGGAGATGCAACACAGAACACTGTTTCACTTTATTTTTCACCCAATGCTTCCCTCCCTCTCAATCTCAAAATCGGTGTCTAGTGGAGGGGGAAAGTTTGGGGAGAGAGCCTAGTGTTAAACAGATATAGGGGAGTCGAAAAATCTTTTTGAGTGGCATCTAAATTGCCCATTCGGCGTTGAAAAATCAGTTAGAGGTTACAAAATTTCTTATAAAAACAGAATTCAGAAAAAATGTTTAAAAGTTATAAACAAGATATAGATTAACTCTCATATAAAAAATCTAGCTTGGAATAGCTTTAATTAATTTGAGGGTCATTAATTTTATTCGGAAAAGGAAAAAATAAAAAGCTTCAATCTCTAGATTCAGTAAACACAGAAACTGGTAGTAGTTTAAAATTATTGAGCTACGGTTTGTAGTTTTTTTCTTGAAATTTAATATAAGTACGAAGAAGTGAAAGAAGCACTTAGAAAAAATATCAAACCTACCTAAAGTGTCTTAAAGTAACTGTGATGATAAAATATTTCAAAGTTTGCATTTTTTTTTTTTTTTTTTTTTTAGTTATTTTGCTGTAAAAAAATAGAGTGCTATTCGCGGAACCCGTAGATGTATTATTTATGAGCATTTAATATATTGAACGTTCGAAAAACAAAACAAATTTTAGAATTGTAAAGAAATGTGCTACGCCAAGAACACGAGTAAAAACATTTTTGTTTGCGTTTTTCTCAAAACGTATGTTTTAGGATATATATTCTGGTACATTTTCCCCTCAAAATCTGTTTTACATATATCCATAGAGTTGATATTTCATACATTGTGAAATAAGGCTATTTCCTGTACAGCGAACATAATTTTTAAATAATCACTTACAAATTTTACATATGATACAATTTTTGTATAAAAATTAAGGGAAATTGGAAATTTTTTTAAAATTTAATTTTATTAAATTCAATTTTTAAAATTATAATTTTATTTAGTGTATCTACTGTTATGTTTATAAGTACTCTGCAATTTTTTTAAAGATATAAATGCTCTAGATTTTATGCAAGATGTGCATTAAGGCAAATGCATTATTTACAAAATGCAAATACAGCTGTTGATAATTATAAACAATAAACATAATTACTTACGTTTATAAATGTGATTTCCCTTGCATAAAGAAGCAAACATAAATGTACAAATATCTTAATGTTAATATCTGACTTCTATTGCTTTTAATTAAAAAAAAAGAAAGTGAAGATTATTTAAACTTGTCATATATATAAAATAAGCTCATTTTCCCTTGTCTAAGGCGCCTCAGTTACTTTAAAGGTTCATAGTAGTAATCATGTTTCGCTTCGTTTTAGAAATTCCACTTAACATTTTCCTTCCTTTCAATGTGAACCGCTATTTTCTCCTTTACCATTGAAGGAATTTTTAAAAATTACGAGTCCGCATTGTGTCATAATTTTCTATACTATCAAATATATATTTTTGAATAAATGTTTATTATTACTACGTATTTACATTGAATTAATTGGATAACTTCGAATTCTGTTTTATCAAATGTTGTTTTTATTTTAACTATTCGATTCATCTAGTACTTTGCATAAAGAAGGAAATAATTTGAATGCTTACTGAGGAATTTAGAAAGTACCGAAAAGTTTTATAAGTGTATCGTGTTTGACAATAGTTTGTAGGCCACGGTAGCCTAGAATCATTTCTGGAACTTATGACAAGCATTCTTTCCGCCAAGTTAATGTTTCCGAATCCTGTTGATGCTAAAGGCTAGCCGTGTAGTTGGGATGATGCACGTTAAATCTGTTGGCACTCCAAGTCATTGGAAGGGGGGGAGAGAGTTTGGAGAGGAAAATGCCAGTTCGAGTGTCGTCCTTGTCACTCGACTGTAGTTCATAATTACGAGATCGCCGATAGCCCACGTGTTGCTTCTAAGATCGACGTTTTTATACAATTATTGTCAATAGCTTGTGTACGATAACAAAACATTTTAAAACCATTTATTTTCTTAAATCAAAATACTTTTCTCCTTTAAGTCCCTTGAGTGAACAGTCAGACCTTAAATCAAGGTTATATTTGTTACAAAATCGAGAAATTTTTATTTTTATTTGTTTTCCTTGTTCTCCTGCCAGCATTTTTGAATTAATAAATAATTAAATAAATGCAACGGATCTCCATTACGTTATATTTCTGACATTTCTGTGAATTTGATCAAAACTAGCAAAATAAAATTTAAAAAAGTTTTACGTGATATTACTTTTATTTTATCTGTTTTTATAATAATACCGAGTTAAAATTGATGTCATTTAATATTATTCTAGGAGAGGTGGAATTTTTTTTACGAGAGATTAACCAGCCGAAAGAATAGGCTCATTGCCACTAATTGACCTTTGAGGGGCTATTTCATTTTGTTTGATTTTATTTACATCACATTAGAGTAACTTGAGAGATACTGGAGACTAACTTCATAAGTTCGAACGACAATCAAGTGATCAAGACGACACCATACAAAGCTGGTATCTCATTCTCCTAACATCAACACCACGAAAGGACTTCGTGGATTAGTCTCCTGTATCGTGTAGAAAAATAAGGACTTGTACACGTAACTAACTTAATCTCAAAGTCTTCAGTCATGATGCGGAAGTTAATATAATGAATTGTATCAGCTAGGATGTCGTCCTCATCTTTTGCAGTAGTTCAGAATTATGAGGTCCGTCGCTAACAACGCAGTGCCACTCCAGAAAAGCAACGCAATGAAACGTATCAAAGAAAAGTGATTTAATTCGATAATTTGTTTTAATAATTCTGTGAGGGCATGATGCACTTAAAATATTTTTTTGCTGCTTTCAGAAGATATTTTCGTCATATTTAACAGCTTTCAGATGATGTACAATTTCTGTTCGATGAATTTTTTTATTGACGTTATATTCAAAATTTTATATATCACTGAAAGAATGATTTTTGATTTGAATTAGCACCTCACCAAAAACTGTATAGGGGTTATTTGACGACGGAGCTCCTAACTTTAAATTCCGATCCAAAGATCACAAAAAACGGTACTTTCTTCCCCTAATTTTTATACAGCATCATACAATGTCTTAGAGGCTTATTCTCGCTAACGTGCAGCGACTAGAATTATTCCTTTCG
This sequence comes from Nephila pilipes, assembly GCA_019974015.1. Taxonomy (NCBI): domain Eukaryota; kingdom Metazoa; phylum Arthropoda; class Arachnida; order Araneae; family Nephilidae; genus Nephila; species Nephila pilipes. The sequence continues at coordinate 172,737 of BMAW01071181.1, read as the reverse complement.
TAGGGTCTTTAGTGGAATCAGGATTAGGACTCGCGGCATGACTAGAACTCTGTCTTCCACGAAATTTATAGCAGTGACCGCTGAGAAAAAAGAAGAAATACTTTTCTTGATACACTTTTTTTAAAATTCTTATTTACAAGAATTATTATCTGATTGTCCTAAATTTTACTTTTGTACTTTATTTTTATTTTTAAAAACAACGATAAGTCAACGATCGACACAACGATTTGCATCACTACAGCATAAGATATTAATATTCAAAATCTTTAAGCTTTCAACTACTTCTTTTTTTTTTCTTTTTATTAGATTGCGATTATTTTTGTCTGTTTTTTTTTTTTTTTTTACCTTTATGTTTGAGACATGTCTTAGCAATATTTAGTTATTATATAAGCAATAACTAAACTATAATATCTAATAGCATTTGATAAAAGACTCAAAATAATAGATTTTCGAAATTGCATTTATAAGATTCCTTCAAAAACCATTTATTATATAAAACATCATTCTTGTAATAGTTTGAATATATATTATGAAATAATTATTAATCCCAAAATTTCTTAAATATTTTTGCGGTAAATGTTCTTAAGAGCTTGATTTTTGACGTTATTTTAAATGTTATGTTTATTTAGCTAAATTAGATTTAATATACTGAGTTTTCATAGAAATCTGAAATAAATATAATTTATTTTCTACTTAAATACTAATATATATGTGGAAGATATTTTAAATTATAGGGAAAAAATTCAAAAAGTGTGAGATTTTGTAATCCGTATTTTGAAATATTTTTATCCGTTCGTCAAAAAGAAAGGGTATAAAGAAGTAAGCATAAATAAAAGTTGATTAATTGTATAAAATAAAGATGTTGAATTTTTTTCTTCCACAAGTAATATGACCATTGTAAAAAGGATAGTTTGAAAAAATCAATTTTATATGTGAATTGGGATTTTTCAGACTGCATTGGAAAATGTTAAAACTGTTCTAATTTCTCTTCTTCAACCTTTAAAATTTCAAAAACCTTTTTTTACTTTATAAAAAATTACTTCATTCAACTTCGTAAGTTGCATTTTCCATTTTAATACCTATTCTGAGCATGATATGCAGTAAAAATTTGACATCAATTGAAAAAAGGAAGATTAATGTTTTCAGAGAGAAAAAAAAAAAAAAGCTTTTGCCTACTGAAAAAGGGCTAACAGACAATATAGAAGTAAGTAGCTTACTCGTCTGCGGTTTTTAGAAAAACGAAATCGCTTAGATGAAAAAGAAGTTTCCTGGGTGCCTTAAAGTGTTGAATGATGTTGGAAAGAAGCAATTTTGGGGGAGTTGCATTTCCACTTTTTCTGCGTGAGATATGTTGAAAAGCAGAAACCGCACTGAAGATGCTAAGTAGCTAAAGTCTTTAACAACGCGAATCATTACCAAATAAAAAGAAAGTCAGCGTAACAAAAATAACATAGGAAAGTAAGATTTGAACTTGCAAAAAGGCAAATGCCCTAGACGGAAGACAGGAAATTGGTTATGTTTTTGGCGGAAAAAAAAAGAATTTAAATTAGAGTGTCTGAATATCTTGGTCTGTTATTATCATGGAAGAAAACATCCTTTCGAAATGATAGATTGTTGGCGGATCAGAAAAGCAACAGGTTTTTTAAAAAATTATATTATAATTATCTAGTCCCAGAAAAGAATCCTAATTTTATATATTACTTTAATTTGATGTAGTCGTTTTCCCGCTATATATTTTTCTCCTTATTTTTTTTCTGATAAGATTAATACACATATATCACATAAAAAACTTCAGAAAAATGTTTCATTTCAGTAATATTTATCAAAACGAGCATGAAATGCTCAGCTTATTACAGCGGCATCCACAAGAGAGTCCATAAAGTTCAATGTACTCCCATAGCTATTAAATTGTTTTTAAAAGCATTATTTTTCTCTATTATTCAACGAGCACAAATCTTGACTCACTCCCCTCCCTTCCTCAATCAAAAATTCTGAGTGCGACACTGCCTTATTAGAACGTCAATGAAAAATTGTAATGTACATGTATTTATAATGTTCATTTCCACAATAAAACAACTGAGAAATACAACTCGAACGAGTGAAATAATTTTTTCCCCTGAATTCTTCTAAAAGAATTTTTCAAACACACCTTTTCTCAGCTCGAAATAGAAGTACGGCTACCACGAAAACATGGAATTTGTATAAATCAGAGCTAAATAACTGTGGAAAATGTATTTCTTCTCAGTAAATTTGATGTCTTCTGTGATTTTATCGTCATAATGTTCGTTACTTTTAATAGAATTTTTTTTTTGTGACTATGGTAATCGAGTGGCCACAGTTGTGAGCGTGAGATCAGCTTTGTTTCGGTCGAGTCGTGGTTTCGAGTCCAAATGCCACTAAAGACCCGCCGTGTAGTGGAGTTGCTGCACGTTAAATCTGTCAGGGGTCAAAGTTCTCACGTTGGCGTGGAAGTTTGTATAGAGTGGGGTATAAACTCAAGTGTCCTCCTCACCACAAGACCGTTGTTCAAAATTACGAGGTCCTTCACAAATAATCTTTATGTTGCTTCTTAATACGAAGTTAATAAAGCAACCAATCGACAGATTTTTTTTTTTTTCTTGCTTGTTTGGAGAAAACAATCGACTAATTGCCTTACAAACGTATTTTGCTTAGTACCAGATTGAAATATTGAAAAAATAAACAGATGTTTTGTGAGTGTGTGCATATTTTTTAAAAAAAATGATTGTAGAAATTTCAAATTTAAAACACATTCAAGCGGTTTGCCAATATTTCAGATATCCTGTAAAAAGATGAACTTTGACATTCGTTTAAAAATAATTCCTTTATTTATTTGATTCCTACTTTTGAAAAATTTATAAAACAAATATAATTCACTTTTAAAACTTCTAAGTACCACTTTACATTTTTATTAGATTTTCAAGGTGAAGGTAATACTTTTCTTAGTTATAGAGAAATTTCCATAATTTATTGTGTTTTAAATATTTTCAAAATTTAGAAGCTAGCATATTGAAAAAATTAAAATATTCTCTGTAATTAATTTCAATAAATTTTGAATGGTAATTAAATTGCCACTCTAATATACATTTTAAGTAAAACGATAATCTAATAAAGTTAGACGACTAAAACACAAAAAATTAGCAAAAAAGAAAAAGAAAAAAAAAGAAGAAATCATTAAATTCCTTCCTTTTGATGAATTGATTTTGAATCTTTTTCTTCAAGTCTTATCAGAAGTTAAGTTATCAAATCAGTTCGGAATTTTTTCCACTAGATGAAAATCATAAATTCATTCTTAAGAAAATTGAATTTTAACATACACTAAAGAAAATTTATATATTATATGTATAGGCGCACTAAAAATAAATTCAGATTTGGTTATCAATTCATGAAAAGAAGACAAATATAATTTATTTAGTTGCATTACATGCAATCTGAGTATTTATGTCTTATCTTATTTTGTCACGAGCTTTAGCTCATGTTCATATATTTTATCAATTTTCTTAAAGTTCTTTTTTATTCTCAGATTTATACTAACTGCCTCTATCAAATTCTGGCTCTACAAAAAAAAAAAAAAAAAAAAGCAGTATTCATAATCATGTAAAACATTTGCTCTCCCTTTTCTTTTAAATGTAATTACTTTTAATATAATTATTTGAAACTGTTCCACGATAAAAATGAGCATCAGAAATATTATTTATAGCTATGTAGTACATTAATTATTAAGTTGTACTCGTCATGATGTCAGTTACGAGTATAAATCTTAAAACGCACATTTTTTTTTTCATATTTTAAAAGAAAATGAAAAGGGGGAGAGGAATTTATAGATTAAATAAATGTAGTGATTCCTTTCATTGTGAAGTAATATGCTTTGCAAAATTCAAAGCTATATTTTAATATTTTAAGTCGATTACTACAGAACGAAAGTAATTCTTAAGATTTCGTTAGTTAATTTGGTATTTAAGTTTTTTTTTAATCGGCCTTTTTTATGTTATAAGTTACAGTAGATATAAAGTTTCAGAAAGGGTACAAACAGAAAAAAAAATACGTAAAGAATGTACGATATATTTTAATTTTCTTCCAAATATAAAATGTATCGTGGGCTAAATCTACTAATTTGCAATATTTATAAGTTGCATTAGTAACTTGAATGAAAAGATTCAAGAATTATTATGATAGTTAGAAATAATATTAAAACGAAATTAAACAGTTTATTGTCTGCAATCCCTCATACATTTCCAAATTAAGGACAATTTTGATCTAATTGCTAATATTGGTTATGTGGGACATAACTTCGCTATCGATAATTATATATGAGAGAAAACGATTAGTGAAAGACATATTTAAAAGTTTTATATCTATTTTCTCTTATGAACTATTTTTGAGACTGTTTTTTCTTTCATTATCATGTTCGTTTAGATCTTTTTTGTGAAAATTATGACCATAATGTGTGTGCGTATATATATATATGATTTTCATAATTTCAGAGTGCTAGTAAATACCCTACTGGAAGAACATGTAACTTGTCTTAAAATCTCTTTCTTTTTAAATGTGGGGTAAAAAATTTATTTTAGATAACATCCTACAACGCGTCCACATGAAAACTCATTAAAAAATCTGATTTCCACAATATTTTAAAATATTTTAAAATTTGACAAGTAAGTTCTGTATTCTGTGCGTCATCATGATCTAAAAAAATTTTAGAAAGCGATTAATTATGTGAGCTTGCAGAACGTAAACTTTTTATTATTTATGGTTATTGACTACAATGTCACAATTTAGATATAATAATTCATAAGTAAATTTAAGAAGTTTAGTCTTCGGTAAACTTAAATAATAGTATTAAAATTACTGAGAAGCAAAATATATATGTTTCTCATTAAACTCAATTTAAATTAGTAAGCTTATTTAGTTAAAATTGTTTGATTTGATTTAGTTATTTTTCTAACGTCATAATGAGAAGCAACACAAGGACAATTAGCGACGGACTTTGTAATTTTGAACCTCGGTTAAATGTAAGGAGAATGACACCTGATCTGGCACTTTCCTCTCCAAACTTCCACACCATGCCAATGGAAGGGCTTAGGACCTGGATCAGATTTAACATGTATCAGCTCCTTTGCTCGGCGGGTCTTCAGTGTCATCAGGGGCCGAGGAAAACAACGCCGGCAGCAAGTCTGCAACTCTGACCACTAGACAACCGCTGCCATTAAATTTTGTTTGCAAACGATACAATTAGAAAAATGTGGTTATATCAAACGCCTAAAATACATCTATTCTAATTATTTTGTCATTTGCTCTCCATTATTAATACACCTTTTGAAATTATTTCTTCCCCCTGCCTTTTTTTTCTATTAAGAGAAGCAACATTAAAATATTATTTCTGAGCAGCACAAAGTAATTTGAAATTGACATTTACATGGAGAAATAATATTTAGAAATTTTACCTTTCATAAAAAAAAAAAATCGAATTCGTATAATTAAGACTCGACAGATGTTCTATTCAGATTGCATTCATAATCTAGAGCTACCAAAAACATTGCGAAGAAAAGCAAATACTATATTATGCTTCCTATAAAGTGATTTGTTTGAGAGAATTTTTTTATTTTTGTACTCGCAAAACTAAAATTATTCTCATAATTAGTAATATATTTCTTTATTCAGTTGAAACACTGTAATTTTTAAATATATTAATGAAATAGTTTTAATAACACTTCATTATACTGACTTTAAAATATTGTTAGTTAATTCATATATATGTGTGTGTGTGTACTTATGAACTTAATGGAAATGGAAAACTATCTTAATTCAGTGCAGTCTCAGCAACAATCAACTCTTAATCTTGAATTAATATCTACGAAAATAAATATTTACATTGCATTTAACACTTAAATTTATTAAATTTATTTCCTTTTGTAAAGTAATGTTTAAAAATTCTCTCTTTTACAACTTTATTACGAAGGTTGATATGCTTTAATTATATAAAACATTTGTGTACATGACATTCTGATAAAATACCAAATTAACTTTTACATGAAAAGCAAAATGTGTATAATGTAGCGAACGTTTTGAGATATTTACTAAAATATAGGTGTTGATAAATTGGAGATAATTATATTACATCAATATCGACATTAATTTCCTTAATGTCGATCTACCAACGTAAGCGATTTTTAAAAAATCATTCTAGAGTAAGTGAGAATTTCCTCACCATATGGCAATATGTGATCAGTGAAAACCCTCACCCCACCAAAAACGACCCATTCTTGGCTCAAAAAAAGGGATTTGAAAACTAATTATCAAGATCCTCCATTATGGCTTTCCAACAAGCCAGCACCTGCGGATTTTCCGCTTTTTCATAATTTTAGGGGGATTGCACTCTTTCTGCCTAAATCAGGGTTTCGGATGATTCAGCTCTACTCCTCTTTCCAGGAGACTCTTTTGCATTGAATACGTGGGCTGCGTGTCGCCAAAGCAACGCTTTACGCCGCATGCTTGGCGACTGGGGTTGGCGCAACCTCCCTTCACGGGTGCTAGACTCCCTTCAGACGCCATTAGACTGGTATCGATTGTCTCGCTCTACTCTCTTCCCTCAGACAGCTCTTTTGGTAGGCATCAGTTCTCTTCATAGGTAAGCCTTTAACCTCCCTCAATTTTAGATACTTATTTCATTGGATGTCATTTATCTGTAGTTTTATCAAGATAGTGAACTGACATTTAAATATTTCTTTTTGGTTTCGATATAGAACATACAAAAGTTTATTTTTTAGAATTTGTTCTCTGTTGGCAACAGCTTTCGTTGAGCAGACATTAGTGTGCATCTCATCCTTTGTTCCAATCAATCGCAAAGGCACTTTAATTTAAAATATGCGCAAAGTTTTTACACATTAATTTTGTTATGAATGACAGTAATATATCTTGATTAAATAAATCAATGTTTTTTCAGAAATTGTTATTTGAATGATAATTAATTCGTGTTTCAAATATGTTATGAAAAAAATGTGACAGGAAGGGAAAATAATAATGTTAAGATACCAATCTGCATTAAAAAACGTTGTCATGCAGTAATCCAATATAATAATCTTATGTTACGTTTGATGTAAAATAAGTTTGGAAAGTGGTTAAATATATTTAATAAAAGTAATTTTAATAATTTGCTAAACTATATTTTGTACCAGAAAAATAAATAATTTATTCATTTTTTGTTAATTTAGAATTAATTTTTTGATTTGATCCGATTAGAGATATAGATTAAACTTTCCTTTTTAATTTCTTTTGCAGCTGAAATTAAACTCAAAATTTTAAGAAGTGAGCTAATTTATTACAATCTTTGATACTAATTGTTGAATAATTATCAGTGTGTTCTCTTCCTGTTTAAATTTTCAAAATGATGGCGTAAAAATACACAATGATAAGTATTTACACGAGTAAAATAGCGTAAGTTTGGTAAAGTAATATGTACTCTGCCGTACTGCATACATGTACTACATAATATACTTAATATGTATTACTATATATACTATTTACATATAATGTTTTAACGCAGATCTTAAAGACACTTTTAAAAAGTAGTAAAATACCACATTTTTTTTCTCTCGTTATATCGCAATTTCTAGCTAATTTAAATGTAAATACAGGTTTCATTTTTTAAATTGGTGTACTGATCGTTCATAAGGAAGAATTTTCAATGTGTATTTGTTACTTTTTCAATGTGCCTTTATGGAAGAAATTAAGATTTAATATGTGATCACGAAGAAAAATCAGAGAACTTCTCTAAAAAGGTACAAATCTATACATCAAATATCTTTGAATTATAGGAATGAAGTATAAAATGCATGTTAGGTTTTCCGTTGGAGACACATGATGCTCTTGTGACTTTCCCTCAAAATACGCTTTTGTATGCGCTCATCATTATTGAAGTTTACGCAATTAATGCTGTTAGTATTCGTAAAATGAGGAAATTAATACTATATTCAATGAAAAATTCTTACAAAAATAGTCTTCTATTTACGCAAATCAGTAATTTCAAAATTACGAAAGGAAAACATACGAAAGTGTAAAATGACCGTAAGTCTAAAATGACTAAGTTTGCCTTTTATTTCATTTTGTTTTATTTCATGTCAACGATCAAAGGTCACAGAGAAAAAGTACATGTCATCAAATGTACTTCATGCCAAGTATCAAGGGCATCAAAGACATTCGTAATTTCGTTTTTTCTCCGAAATTAATATATAAATATATATATTCTGTACTTTCAATGAATTCTTAAAATATTACCAATTATTCAAAAAAAATTTTAAAAAATATAAGCAGTCATGACCAATAGTCACAAGTTTGATGATCATGATAACTGCAAGGTAATCAATAAGCTTCATGGGCGCGCCATTCAAATTCTTTATACACAGTCTCCGAAAATTAATTCATAAAACTGTACTAAAGCTTGATAAATCATTACGTAAATATAGCCTTCGTATTTTAGAATATTTCTCCACAAATTGCATAATTATTTCAAAATTTGTTGAAACTCTTCAGAATTAAATTTTAAAAAAGTATTGTGACCAATGAAAGATCCAACTTTTGATTAATTTTAAGGTACATTTTTAAATTGTTATGCTTCATAAAGTATGCAAATATTACAGAAAACGTTTCTAGAAGTTCATTATTTATTTCATTCCTAAGTAGGTGGTGTATTATTGATCTGTTTATATGCTCGTTTAGTGTTTTATTTATAACTCGTCAACAGCTCGTTAATATCTGATCTTCATCAATGATAGATGTTTGGAAATTAAGAGAAATGAAGATTGCACAGAAATACAGACTCTTCCTAAACAAAACTTTTTTTGCGCTCGCAGTGCTTAATTAGAAAAAGTTTTGCGTTCTTGTAATTATATGTTTTTTGAAGCACGCATGAAGGACAGCAATTTAAATATCAAATTATTTTTGTAACACAATGACCAATATAATTGATAATTTATTTTATTATAAAAAGCAGTTAGTTAAGTTAAAGTCTGCCTGGATCTAACATGACCACCTCCATTTCTGTAGCTTTTAGGCCTGGGGTACTAATGTCTAGATAGTGTTCAGGTCGACCAACTAGCCCGACGCTGGACGCACCCCCCCTCCAATTAACTTCCTAAGGGAGCTTGATACCCTTTTATCGACCCCGGAGGGATGGAGTGCTGAGTTGGACTATGACCGGCTATCCAAATCGAAGTCACCGTGAATCGAACCTGGTTCACCTATGACCGTAGTTAAACTCGCTAACCACTACTGCCTTTTAAGCTCCTCATAAAACACAGTAATTATGTAAAAAATATTTTCAGTCCTTTTTCCAATTTTTTTGCAAAGATTATTTGTTGAAAATTTAAAGGCAAAACTCAGTAGTTGCCCTTTAATAAATGTTTGTCCAGCTCTCTTTCCCATACAGCAGCTACAAACTATGAAATATCTGAAGTCATCTGTGTTATTATGAATAAAAACTTTACACAAGAATTAATTTTTCTATATTTTCTTTTCCAATTATACGATCAAATTTTTCTGCATGTTAATGCAGTCTTTTTTTACATATGACCATGAGAGAAAAGTCTTATCATAAGAACTTATAAAGTACTTGAAGAACTTATACACAAAATGTCAAAAACGTATATATCTATCTTGCTTTTAGTTGCTGCTGATAAAAATATAAGAAAATACTTCAATGACAGAATATTAATAGTATAAGAAACGTATTTATAAATGAACTAATGAATTACGAATATCCATAACTTCCAGCAATAAAAAATGTTTTAGGAAAGCCAAAACTTAGGTGAATACTATCGAAATTGCTTAGTATGAATCATCCCTTGAGTGTGGAATCAAAATTATGAGGTCGATCGCTTAAAACTCACTATGGGTTTGTTGTGAGACTAAAATTACAAAACCAAGTGACAAAGAAATAATAAAAGGAAAGTATCAAGTCTTAAATAATTTTTTATTTAATTATGGTTTTTAAAATTCCTGTTTGAAAAACCAAGAGCTTTGAAAAATTAATTTGAATAATATTTTGTAAAATAATTTGTAGGAACTACAAATGTGTGTGTGTGTGTGGAATATAAAATTAATCTTTATGGTGAATGAAGTTAAAGAAAAAGGGGGAAATTAAAGAAAGGAAACTATTTCAAACGTATTCTAATAGCAAATGAATCAAAATTTCATAGTTTTTTTTAGAATCATTCCTCCTTCAACATTTTTTGTGCTTGTTGTGTATGTGAACGACCCTTTTATGACTTTTATTATTGTTTTGTTTATATATGATTTTTTTATGGTTCCAAATCCTTAAAAAACACGCACACGCACAATTTTCCCTTCCACAAATCCCACTTGTTATAATTTGTTCACGCCCATATGGCTCATAACCCCTCTAGCCAATGTATTTTTCATGATTTCATTTCATATGCATCAATTGCGTGAGAATTCCTTTTTATATTATTGCATAACAGCTTTTCTATCCAGTACATCTACGGATGAAAGTATGGTTGCTCTTGACGAAATAAAATGGTTAAATTGAAGTTGCCTGTTTATCAGTATATTCTTTAGAAAAGTATTCTTGTTACACTTCGATTGTTTTTGAACGGAAAAAAAAATATTATATGTTAAAATATTTAAGGATTTATTTAAATGTATATTTTATTCGTATAAATAAGGGCGCAACCATGATACATAATATTTTATAGATAACCAGACTTTTTTTTTCATCTTTTATTATGCGTGTTAGTTAAGTTGATAGACTGTCACATAGCAATAAACTAGAATGTTATGAATTAATTGTTTTTATTATTAATTACAAAAAAAGTTTTTTTTGCGTATGTAATTGTTTACTAAGGGTAACATTTTAACTGTCCAATTTACATTGTAAATGATATTTCAGAGGTGTAAAATCTTCAGAGATGTTTTGTTTGATTTTGAATAAAATCCTAAAAGTATTTTTCGAATAATTAATATTTTTTCAGAACATTTTTTAGCCGTATTGTAAGTTATCTACTAAATTGATACTTTTTTAATCATTTTATTTCAAACAGTTATGAAAAATAGTCAGTCATTCAAAACACATTAGTTTGTTTGGTACTCAAGGATTCTACTTTGATAGAATAATTTTATGGAACTTAATATAAATCAATAAGAATTAAACTACTGACATTGATTTACTTGAATTATTCTTCGTAAGTGATCATTGAAGTACAAGTGTTGAAAAATGCTTTTGCATTGATTTGATAATTTTTTTCTTTTAATGTATCAAGTGCTAATTGATTAAAAATTAAGTAAAATATGATGTATGTTTCTTCATCAGTACTTATTTACTAAAGTAAATTTACTTTAAAACTTCATAGGTCTCAAACGATAAATTTTGCAATTGGTTCTTTGAATACGGTTACTGAAATGCTACGCGAGACTTCACGATTTAGAATCATCATCAAATAGTATGAATAACACTAGAGCAGGTAATTCAATATTATAATGTTCACATTGCGCCACAACTTTGAGGCGATGTTGAATTTAATATGCAGCAGCCTCTACCTTTGTATTAGAAGATCTTTGGTAAAATTTAGATTCATAAAATCATGACGCTCACGACTTTAACCGTTGCAACTCATGACATATTCAAGCAATGAAACTTGTAAAATTGATCGAGCTCTACATGAGATCGAATTCCATACTTTATTTCTTAAATCTGAGAGAGCATTTTAGAGTATATGTGATTATAATGAAGTATGGGAAAATACAGTTTGGAACACAAACGTCCTGTTTAAAATCTAGATTTCTGAAGATATTTCTGATTTCACTAGGTTAATTAAATTTGTCGGCACTTAATTTCTTATTCATTCATTCCTGATGGCTTATTCTAAAATTAGTATTTATATAATTGATTTCATATTATAACTCTTTGAATGACGGTTAGTATGATGCTGCCCTAGGTACAAACCGTGAGACATTTATTTCATGATACAAGTTATATCCATTGATTGAAAAAAATAATCAGTAAAAATTACGTACTTATGTAAATTAACAGACCTTTCATGTTGAAGAAAAGTCGATGTATATTTGAAACTTATGTACATCTTTGTTCAGTAATTTATACAAGTTGATAATTATTAGGTTGAAATAGCCATGAGCGTCAATTGAAAAAATAAAAAAACAACTCCCTAAAATTTGTAAATGATCCCCGAAGGACCCCGTCAGAGTGAAATGTATCCTTTTTCATTCGGCGAATTATGAGGTTACTGCCTCCCCTCTCTTTGAAAATGTTTTTTTTTTTCTTTTCAGTGGAGAGTTTCAGGAACTCTATCTTGCCCGAACAGAAGGTGTCGGCAAAAAGAATTTTTGATCTCTTAACTTAGTTTCACCCAAACAATGTTGAAAGATATGAGCTGACCAATTTTGGGAAAAGATGAATATTTTACAAAGAACATGTAAACTACGAGCGAATTATTTTTTACTTCCTTGTCCCTTATCAAGGCTATTGCCGTCAGAACTCAAACCCACACACGAAATCTAGCTGCAAAAACATGCCTTTTATAAGAATTTGCACGAGTTTTTATTTCTGAATTTTAGTATGAGTCTTATGAGGGCTATAAATGGTAACGGAGTGCAGTAAATAACCATTTTGAGGAAACAGTTCCGATTTCTTGACAAATGTACAGGAAAGTCATGCGAAAAATAATTTACGAGATATTGATATACTTGAGATTGTTCAAAATTTCGATTGCTCATGTCAGAGCTAAAATATTTCTAAATTTTAAATCTTTTGATTTTGTTACTTTTTTTTTTTAAAAGGGTCATTTGAAAAGAAAAAAGTAGTCTTTTTTTTCTCAGTTTTTTGTTATCTTCCGAATATGTTACTCGCACGGGTGAAACTGATTTGCTTTGTTTTCAGTTTTAATTTATCATGTAGAATTGATGCATTATAAAAAAAAATGTTTGTTACATTTTTAAAAATGTACAAATTTCTATAAGTTTCATTATTTTTTTCCAAACAAAATAGCATAAGCATTGTTTCATTACTAATGGGAAATTTCACACACTTCTTCAAATATAATTACCATTTTTTTTTATCTAAAACACTTACAGGAAAAAAAAAATCTATATTGTTCATTGGCCAGCTATTTTTTATTTCGACATAATACGTTTCAATTTTACTTTCAAACTCGCCATTCTGTAATGAAGTCTTTTATTAAATAAAATTACCTTGGACTGCTCTGGGAGATCGTACTGTGGTGAATTATTTCGATAATATTCTTCATACATATAGACAAAAATGTTTTTCTAGAAATATAACAAATTTATTTCTCTAAGCACTGAAATTTCCCTATACTATATAATGGAATAATGTAGGCTATTCATATAAAGCAGTAAATTTTTTTGCAGTTTTAGTTAGTTTGTGTGCTTGGCACTTTGTTGCGTGTACTTTATTAAATTGTATACAATTTTAATAAATCTTTTGTTTTTTTTTAAATATGTAATTTTTAAAGATTTATAGAACTCTGGCAGTGCTTTGTTCCTATATCTGATATCTACCGGATTACCAAGAAAGTATTAGATTTTTATTTTTAATAACCACTTATTTCTCAACTAATTCCAAAATCAAATCGTTAAAGCTGAAATGCTATTTCATCATATATTTGCTGAATCTGAAAAGCTGGAATCTTAATAACAAAGTAATTAACTCCGTTAATCCTGATTCATAAATGTATGATTATCATTTGCTTTTAATAATTTTGACGTATAATGGGACATTAAATATAAGAGTATTAAAAACGTTATTAAATTCAAATAACTAGAAATATTCTATTTTATATAGAATTAAATGAAGTCTCAATGGTGTTCTAAGCGCAGTAAAACTAAGCGTAGAATGAGCCTTGTCATCATTGCATTCAGACCAATGTATTGTTTCAAATAGCATTACAGATTTAATTGAAATGTTCTAAGCTCCTCCTGTTTGTTACGCAAGAAAACTCTTCAGTATAAATAAAGTTCATGGACAAGCAATCCTTTCTAACTACATTCAAATTTAATAAAGTTTATCTTTTACTTTGAACATTTTTGACCTCCTTCAGTTTTGACCCCGGAAACAATTTATTCTACTTAATATTTTCTTGGGGATTTTTTTTTTTCCCATTCCATCTCGTTTTATCAGTGAATAGCTGTTTGTTTTCTTCCCGTTTATTTTACTTAAAGTTCTCAGTGATAACTAATAAAATCATGACTAGATTTCTTTGTACTTAAGAGTGTTAATTAAAAAATAAAAATGAAACCATTTTTTGCAATTAATGGAACTTTGGAATAAGAAAAAAATGAAACATTTGACAATATATAACAAAACTATCTATCACTTTTTATTTTGTAAATATAGAATTGTTTAGAAAAAATGCTAAAATTTATTTGAAAAAAGTATAAATAAATTGAAACAGGCTGAAAAATTTTAAAGAAAAAGGGTTAATCACTTTGATTTTTTAAAGAATGCCATTACTTTTTTTAATGATTTGTATATGCTATACCTATAAATGAAAGGAAAATAAAAACATTCTATTGAAAGTTAAAAAAAATTTCCTTCTAACTTTTTTTTAAAAACTACAATTTTTGAAAAAAAAATGTGCTTGCTTCATTAAAATCAGCAAAACATAACTTCTTCTATACGTTAACAAAACACAAATGCTCTGGAGAATAACATATTTTCCAGAAACAAAACACTGTTAAAAGGGAAACAATGGAAAATCGTCAAAAAATACTGAATTTTTGTGTGGGGATTTTTTCGAATCTCATTTCTTTTGTATGACATACAAAACTTCTGCACGATATTTTAAGAATTTGAGCTCAAAGTACTCGTAAAGATATTGGATGCATGACCTTAAAGCTGCAAACGTACTTGTAAAAATAATAATATTTCTTACGCAGAAGTTCATTTTTGATTTTGTTTAATCAACAACACACGAGAACTGCAAAACGGATTATTAGAAACGGTCCTTGTTAATCCAAAAGTGGAACAATTTAGAAATGTATATCAAATAAAATCCATTAGAGGAGGGAATTTAGTTTAGAAGTAATTTGTTCAATACAGTGAAAAAATTATAGTATAGTAATTTTAATGAATAATTAATATAAAACATTAGTAATAGCTTATAGTTTCCAGGTAAAAGCTGCTTTAGTTATAATAATTACTGCTATCAATGTTTTTAAAATTCTCATTGAAAATGTAATCATAATTTAACAGCAATTTTAAATTACAAATAGCATTCTGAATTTACAATAAAGTTGAGAAACTCTCTGGGACAAGTGGAAGTATGTTTTACTTCAAATTTCTTTCTTCTTACCTTCATTTTACATTAAACATCGTAAAATACCCTTGTAACATTAGACCAAGCAAATTTCGTTCACACATTATTAAATTTTTAAAAGTATTAGTTTATTTAAATGAGGATTATATCAAAGAAGTACAAAAAAAATTACGGATACCTAAATTTACACTGTATAACTCACCCTGTTGTTCCATTGAATTAACTGAGTGAGTCATAGGGGTCAACTGGATGAGCCTTGAGTAACTGGTCTGTTAACTATAGAGTAGCCATAATTTGCTGACTATAGCTACTCTAAATGCGTGTGAATAGTTTTATCGCACCAGTATTTAGAATTATTATTGTAAAGAACATCCAAACGCATCCATTCTAAATATAATCACACATAAAGGTTTCAATTCTTTACAAATTGAAATTACGCATCTTACAAAAAAAAATTATTTTAGCAAAACATTTTTTTTTATCTTTATCTAGCAGAGAAATTTTTGTATTGTACTTAGGATGAATCTTTTAGCATATTTATTTTTATCTAGATACTTCTTATATTGAATTATTTTCAAGTAATTCATTATATAAAAAACAGATGTGCAAATCAGTCTGGCTATTATCAGGAAAAATTATTCAATATTATCATTCTTTATCACGACGCTGGAAGATTTACTCTTATGACTTCCGGCCTTGACAAAATGTTGGACATAAATTATATAAACATGTTATTTGAACTTAGGGTTATTTCTTTGATGTTGCGCTTCCCTAATTAGCTTATTATATCCCTGGTTTCTGGTTGTTTATATTGTATTTAATGTTAAGTTTAATCATTTCTTTAAATAAAATATATTTCTTTATAAATAAAATATGGGTTGTATAATAAGGGTTGAATGGTTTTATTCATTTTAACCAAAAATCCCTGTATTGATTAAATGTTTCAATATCAAAGAATAGCAATAGATCTCAGATGTAGAATTAATAGTACACTCAAGTTCTTTGTATCATATTTCTTACGTTTAAATATAATAAATACATTTTTTTAGAAATTTAATATGGATGATGGAAAGATGGAAAAAATTTTCATCCAGAAAAATATTGTAATTGTAATACGAAATCGTGAGATTTTAACATACAAATCCGTTTATCATTTTTTTAAAATTAAAAGTTAATTGATACACAAATTTTATAATAACATATACCATGTAAAATTTCAAAGTGTAGGTGACGAAGTATTGAATATATTTTTACTCACACACACACACAGGATAAAATGTATCCGTGCAAACAGAAATAAACAATATAATAAAAATATACAATTCACAATACTATTGTAAAGTCAAATAATAATTTTAGTAACAGATCTTTTTTCTATCTGGAAAAAATCATATCAGGTTCATTTTTCTACCGTTTCGAGTTTGGCTTCTTTTATTTGCAACAATAAATTGAAACCGTACATCGTTTCATCTATAAAACGAACTAGAATATTTCTATGAAATTAAATTCTATATGTCCATACAAAAATGCGCATTAATTATCTAAATAGCTTAAAAGATAAAGGCTAATTGTTTCGTTTGGAAACAAACAGTGGCTGGTTATTAACTCTGATATAGTTTTTTCACTTTGGTAGATTTGAGCAATGCTTAATTTTACTAAGGTGTAATTAGTTTTAAAGCAAACCCTTATTTTTTTAAGACTTTTTCCATTTTTTAGAATTACACATTGGATTTTGGACACGAATCAAGATGAGTATTCAATGTAAACACTACGTTGCTTTACATTCTTTATAGGCCGTAAAAAAGATCACTGACATCAAAAGCGGCATATCAACTAGCGATTTACAGTAATAAAATTTGCAATAATTTCTGTAGCAGTAAAACAATTACCAAGAGAGAGAGAGAGAAACAAAAAGGAATGAGCATAAAAAAGAAACATTAAAATAATATCTCTGTTGACGAATATGGGTTAATGATTTCTCAAAGAGATCTATCTACAACTACGATTGGGAGCAAAGAGTGCGACTCTGGCATTTCGTTCTGTCATTAAACTATCAAATATCATAGTCCTTTACCGTAAGTCCTTGGGTCACTTGTTTCCTCTTCTTCATGTCACCATTTCTTTTTTATTTATTCGTTGTAGACAGTGCTTCTTACTGACTCATACTACGCAATGCTTTATTCAGATAACGCGATTGCATTCCCTGGAAGTTGGCTAATTAATTACTCCAATTCATTTATCACGTTTCAGTTGAAGTCTGTTAGTACTACGTAATCAATGTCATCTAGGATTTCAATTATTTTTAACTATTAAAGTCAAGCAAAATATGGCAACGAAATAGGCTCTATATCCATTAATACTTTTTTTTTACTCCTTGATGTGCATGCTTGCTTTCGTCTAACTATTCCACAGCATTAGCTTCGCTTCAAATATTACTCATTTGCTATTACGGCTATGGCAACTTTCCAAGATTTATGAAAGATACTTTATAAGAAAATTAATTTTACGCAGCTCTCTTAGAAGTTGATCTACTTTCGAAGTTATCATGTATGTTGAATAAAAAGAGTGATATGATTTAAAAGAAATTATTTGCATTATATCTTCCAAAAATTCCGTATGAATTATGAGAGTAGTAGATAGATGTAGGGATAGTAAATAGTAGTAAAATTTAAGCAAATGTTGCACACACACATCTATCCATTAATATTACTTTTTACTGATATTTTTCCAAAAATGAATTTGAATTAAATGTAAAATAATGAGCTCAATAAAATACAAACTGAGATAAAATGCATAGCGGAGGAAAAAGACATGCCTGTCTATAAAAGCTAAAGACTCTTACCAGCTGGGCATACAAAAAAAAAAGAAATTTTTAAAGCTAATACCCCAAAAATCTTAATATAATTTTATTATCTAACATTTGATTTTAAAAGGTCATTGCTATATAATTATTCTCTATTATCTAATATAAGTCAATGGCCAAAACACACACATATGTATTTAAATAACTTTGGAATAAATTGTTAGATTATCAGTTACTTGAAAAAATATACTGTATCTATTGAAATTTTAATTATGTGTATGTGTGCTTGAATATGCAGAATCGTCCCTTTTCTCTCAATGCCCTTTTTGATTACTTCATTGCAAATATGAAAAATACTTATTGGTATCATTATTGGTGAGCTATTAATACATATAGTCACAGTTTTCTATTTTTTGTGAATATTCATGAAATTTAATCTTTTCAACTACAGTTACAATTCGAGGTCAAAAAATAATCCCTGAGAGCCAAGTTGAAGACTGAGCCTATAAACTTCTGGTATGACAGGAATAGTATTACAACAGTGTAGAGTGAACAAATGCATTGTCTCTATTAGAAATGAAATTTTTCCCCATCGCTAGCAAAATCATGCTTACCGTTCTAAAACATGGTCACGAAATAGGGTATAGTCCAAAAAAGTGTTCACATTCTTTCGAAAGTCTTCATTGTCCAATGTCCTAAATTGCAGCAATATATCAGTTTCAGTCTTTGCTCTATGATAAAATTCGTGATAGTGAGGATAAGGGGAGTCTTACTAAACAGTTTTCAAAATAAGAGATTCAGCACTTCTCTATATATGCGTGTCTTTGAAAATAAGGAAAATACAGTTACTTTTCAATACAAGAAATCAGTTTTACTATTAAAATATTTACAAAGAAATAACATGAGGTCAAAACTTTATAGTTTAAAGCAAGCAAGTAACTTAATAATAAAAAAAAATTAAAAAAGTGTAGCAGAATTTTTAAAAATATGTTTCTTGTATTTATAGATTATTTTTTATTTATTTAACTAAGGGGATTAAGAAAATGGAAACTTAATGAACTAAATATTCTTATACTATATTAATATCGATAAAATTTCTTACAAGAAATTATAAGTTTTCGGTGCAAGATATTTTAACGTATGGTGTTTCATCTTCCTCTTTAAAAACGTTTTTGAAGAATAATGAACTTTATTTGTTGTAGTTATGATCTATAAATTATTTATCTGAATGAATTTTAATTTGTTAAATTTTTCTCTAATTTCAGTATTTGAAAAAGATACTATAATTTAGCAATTATTCACTTTCATAGTTCACATGCCATATCAAATACATCGTTACTATTGACGAATTTCTTTGAAACTTTTGGCCGCGGTAGCGTAGTGGTCAGGGTCGAGGACTCGAGGCCGGCGGTTTTCGTCGAGTTGTGGGTTCGAGAACGTGATGCCTTCTAAGACCCGCCGTGTAGCCGGGGCTGATACACATTAAATCTGTCGAGGCCCAAAGTCCTCCCATTGGTGGGGTGTGGAAGTTAGAAGAGGTGGGTGCCAGCTCAAATCTAGTCATCGTCACTTGACCGAGGTTCAAAATTACGAAGTTCGTCGCCGATAGCCCTCATGTTGCTTCTGGAGCGACGTTAATGAAACCAACCAACCAATCTTTGAAACTTCGAGGAGGAATTAAAGGACTTGAGACGTCAACGCAAGACCTTTTAATATATATACAGAAAAGAAACTACCATTTATTTTTTTTACTCTCCCAATGTCGCTCTTCCTCTTATATTTTCAAATAAATGATAAATTGTTTGACAACAAAGCATTATTTTTTATCATTTTTCAATATAAAAGGAAACTGAGAAAATGTTTCGGTTACGCTGCATAAAGTGTACTTACCTTTGTAATTTGGAACGGAAGGTCGACTTCTGTATGAACCGTAAGAACCTAAAAGTAAGTAGAACAGGTGTTAGTGGGGAAAGGGAAAAAATTGAAAGCTCTAATTTTGCTCCCTCTTTGCCATTTGGTGTTTTGCCAAATGATTACTTTTTAAGAGAAATGTTACTGTATCATTAGGGTAATTTAAAATTCAAGCGTTCAAACTAGTTTATATATTTGAATATTTAGGCTCCTTTCAACTAAATCGATTACCTAAACATTCAATTAGTAAATTCATTTTTGAATAAAGCATTAAATCAATGAACATACTATTGTATCCAGTTTATCTCATACGATATGTGTTTTTTTGAGTTCCTGATTATAATTAATTTCTAAAGCCTTCAGTATCTTATTATCCAGATAATCATTTCTCATTTTGCCAAAACAACCTAAATAATAACTATACCAACATTCAGTTTGCATAGGTTTTTCCTAAAAGTAAGAATATTTTACTTTTCATAATGAATTTTCATCGGTTGTGACATTTCACAGAGGAAAAAAGAAAATCGTTAAAGGTTGTTAATTTTATGATTGGAAGCGAATTCTATAATTCTTGTTTGGGCACAGTAGCCTAGGGTCCTGGTCCTGGCCGTGACTTTCATCGTTTTCGTCAAGTCAGGGTTCGAACCCTGATGTCACCAAAGACTTGTCGTGTAAAGGGGCTGATGCACGTTAAATCTTTCGAGGTTCCAAGTCCTTCCATTAGCGTAATGTAGAAGTTTGGAAAGGAGCTGCCTACTCAGGTATCGTCCTCGTCACTAGACCGAGGTTCAATATAACGAGGTCCTTCGCCAATAGCCCTCATGGGACTTTTCAGTGCGACGGTATTAAATAATAAAAATCCGTAATTCTTGTAGCATGATACATAATTCGCGTAAATGTAAAAATCGTGAGTTTTTCATATGGTCCAAACTTTACGAAGATCTTTTGAAAACTCTTTTTCTTGTAGCTCTAACAGAAACCTTGTTAATAAAGAGGCATCTGTGCAAGAATATTAAAATATTATAACCGATATTTCCCAGATTACTTCAATAATGATCTTTCTCTTGTTTAATTCTAGAGATACTTTGGAAAACAGATTTCTTAATGAACCAGCTCACATGTTTATAATCAACAATTTCTAGAATATTCACGGGGTTAAAAAAAGTGGAAGGCATTGCTTTCGTAATCTTTGAGATCTGGTAAAGGGTTTTACTCTAGAAGAATGTAAGCTGTTACTCGTATAATGGTAGATGAATTGAGAACTCATTGATAATTGATTAATTGAAATAAATGATTGATTAATTACTTATGTTACATTTCTTAAATCTAGCAAAATTTCGAGTTGTTTTAAAAATATAATTGTATGAACTTTATTTAATATGCAAAATACATGTTTCAATGAATCTTTATTAGTAATAAAATTATTTTACAGATAATTTTTTTTAAAAAAAATTGGAATAAGGAAGTATAATTGTTGTGAGCAAGTATTATAATTAATTGTTGAACATGTTGAAATATGTATATAATCTAACGTAGGTATATCATACTCATTTCATATCCGGGAAATTTACTAGAGAGAAAAATTTACTATTTACAATTATAGTATTACTCATAGTGCAACATTTGAGGATAAAAATAATATTTAACTAAAATTTCATTTAAATTTAGATAATTGCTAAATATTTAAACGAATGTAAATTGTTTGCGAAAATTTTAGATTAATTCATAACATCTTTGCCAAAACATCAAATTAATAAACGAAAAAAAAAATACGAAGACTTTCAATCTATGGCACTGAAAACAATCATGGGTTCCTCTATCAAACTGAATTAGAGACGCGTTGAATCTTTAGAAAAAATAATAAATGTCGACGATTATGTTCTTTCAATAATATTTTTGAGCTCTTCTGGAATATCTTTTTATGGGCTTTCATTGCTTACACTTGTGAATGTACTATTGCTAAATTAATATTTAAAATTAGACGCTAATCTAGTTGTTTAAAGAGCGTTGATTCAAAAATTACATTTCGCTGAACCTTGCGCATCTCGTGAAATTCAGGATTAGATCAGCAGTAAATATTATTTTTAACTTCGTGGCGTCGGAACGTTTCGTTCATATTTATTCCTCTTCCTTCTTGCGTTTCTCCTTTGAAGAACAGAATTACCCTGGTTATATATATAACGGCTAGAGTAATTTGCTCTTATTAAAGATTTTACTGCCTGTATTCGGAATTAATTTTGCGCATTGTTTTTATTCGTCTTCTGTTTCTGTTTCGGTTCTCAAGTTCATCAGCCAAGAGTTGCACTGGATGAATAGATAAAGAAGGATAAGATACTGGAATTAGCTCATTTACATTTCTAGCCAAAACTCTTTGGCTTTGAAATTGGGTGTAAACAATTTTAAACAATGCCTACAAAGCTGTTTCTTGCAATGTCACTAAACAATTGTTTAAGAATGCCTTTTAGAAAATCTTACGGATAAACAATAGACGAGTGAAAAAGAAATTTTTTATTGTCTTCCACATGTTTGAAGGTCAATAATCATCTATATTAAATACCAATGCTAGTAAAAATTCTAGTAAATAATAATTGCTTTGAGCATAATCAAATAAGATATATAATAGGAATTGTTTCATTCGAAGAACTAGTAATAAATGAACTTTCTATTTTATTCAAGTATAAGCAGTAGCTCACCGACATATGCTAAGAAACGGTACGTAAGACTTTGTATAGTTTTTGAAATTTTAGTATCAGCTAGAATTAGTAAAAGAATTATACTTGAATGAAATCAAAAAAATCTGAAAATAACTTTAATTTGGTAAAATCAAAGCGATTCATTTTAAAACTGGTTCTTGGTTGAGAGCTTATTGCTTTTAACGACTAAATCACACCCTTGTATATCAATAAATTAATATTCATTTCTAAAATTTATCGTTTCATTAATGCACATGTTGAGTGTGAATTAGTATTTCATTAAAATATACTCTTCATTTTAAACATTCGACATAACTCGTTTGTTTTAAATGAAAATTGTAAAATAACAGTGCAATTACTCTACTGTTTCCACGAAGATTTCATGTTTCTACTGATATTCCTTATCCTTTAAAAAGAAATGCATTGAGATATGATTAGCTTATTTGTTGGTTGGATGGGTACCTTATTACCATAACTTTGGAGTAGTTTAGAATCTTATGACTCACTTATTACTGAAAATTTGTTACAAAGTGTTTTACTTCTACTATAATAGAGCAACATGTAGAAATGAAGAGATTAAGAGATGAGTTTATTCCTTGTTACACATCTCGGATACTGCTCAATAAATAGAAATCTAATGTAAAAAAATTTTAAATCACTGATTTGACTTGTAATTTTCTCGGATTAAAAACACGATTTTGATTTGCTTCTGTTCTAACCATAGGATATTCATCCAATGTTTATATGACTATTTCAATACACTTTCTCCATTTAATTACAAAATTGAACTCTATAATTAATATTTGAGCGAAGACATTGCAAAAGAGTAATCCTGTACATAAAAAGTTTGAAAAGAACCACTCAACTGTCTTATCTCAGATAAAGAAATTTCTCAGTCCTTACGTCTGCCTGGAATTGAAAGCATAACTCCCACAAGACACATATTCAGCGTGGTATACTTATTACGTTTTTCATCCACCGTACGCCTACGTCATAGACAAACTGCACGGTATGTCCCAAAATATCTCCTCAAGAAGACGGTTAGCCAAAACTGAATAGTCTTACAGCCCAGTCTATGCAAGCTCTTCTCAATTGGTAGTGTTCCATGAAAAACGGAGTACTTTTTCTGTCTATTTTATCTTGCATTGAAAAGGTTGCAATGAATGCTTCTCTTAGTTTTTCTAAACAGCGTTTGTTTGTATTCCTATTTGCTATCTACTTAACATAATTGGTATTTACTTTAAACTAAGGAATCTTTACACGTTTTTGGAACACTTAAGAAGTATAAATACAATTGTATTGGGCCATTTTGGTTCTCATCCTTGACATTATTTTATCTGCTATGATAGTGGTATTCTTTTTAGTCAGAAAAATGCAGCTTAAGAAAATATTTCTAATTTATGAAAATTTATTTCATTAACTGGTACAGTCTGGAAATACAAATATTATACGTATTACTTGTAGAAATTGTTATCAACTGCCGCAGTTCACTTAACAAAGGCAAATTTCTTGGAAGACTTTTTTTTTTTTTTTTTTTTTTTTGTAGATTTATGATGTGAGAATCTAAAACATATTACAAATCAAAATATTTAAATATATATAAATTTCTTTAATTCATATAATGAACAGCCTTAGAATCAATTTTACCATTGAGTTCTGTTACATATCTGTTCTACAAATTTATAAAGCTTATCGTTAAAAATCAAACAATTGCTAATTATATTCTTTCTAAGTCTAAATGTATAGTTGAATCTTTTTCTATTTAATTCGGATTTTATTTTAATAATGGCTATATTAAAAAACTATTTAACTAGATTTTAGAGCTATACGATTCTAAAAATAAGCGTCTATTGCATAAACTGAAGTTACATTGTCAACTGTCCAAAACTACATAAGATATTAATTAACTTGCTCACGTCCACACAATCAAAAAATATCATCTTACGCTCATTACAAAGTCTTCAATCTCATCCTTGATATTCTAGTAATTTAGATATTAAGTGACAGCAAATGATTAAATAACATTATTCTAAATTAATAAACGTATGAATTTTCATAACAATATTGCCAAAATAACATAAGTATTGATGTGGATAATATAAAAGTATTCTCAAGTCTTTTAAATGCATAGCATTATAATTATATTTACTGAATTTCCTTAAATTATGTATGTATCTCTCTCTCTCTCTCTCTCTCTCTATATATATAAGCATATATTTTTAATTCAAAGAATGTAGTGTAATTTTGCTCTATGAATGAAATTTTTCACAGTTAAGTATATGTATTTTATTCACTTCAGTAAATATCAGACTTAACAAAAGTTAAGTTACTACCTATACCTGTCTCGGTATAAGAACACAAATGTTTTAAACGAATGTTGTCTAAATTATTATTCTATATGCAAAGATTATATTGATTAACTTAACAAGTTTACGCAATAAAAAAGGAATTAGATTTGGTTTCAATGAACTTCAAACCTCTGAAACTGCAGGAGTACTATTGGCGACTACTCTCATATAATTTTGAGTCGCAATCTAGTTACGATGACAACTTAGAACTAGTATCTTTCTTTCCTAACTTCCACATCAAGCCAAATAAGAATTTTGCGTCAAGTTCATTTTAAGGTACAATCACCTTCGTTATTCCGCTCATTGGTCTTTTGTGGAATCAGGACTCTGACCTACAATTCAGCACAGTAAAAAAAAGAATTATTCGGAATTACATTCACAAATAATCAAATCGACTTCCCTACATATATTCTCAATAATTTTATATAGCCAAAAGGCAAAAGTATGTTATTCATTAAAAATACCCTAAGTTACTATATATTTTTTTAAAATTTTCAAATCTAATATGGCATAAATAATATTTTGTCTTGAGATACACGGCATTCGAACAGGCATTTTTTCGTTTACTTCAGAAAAGAGATATATACATTTCGTCTTTAATCTTTAAGAAAACATTTTCTAAACGCTAGATTGTTGTGAGGACTGAAAAAGAAACTGCATTTAAAGATTGTTGTGTGTATCAGTCCTCCCACGTGATACATTTGGGAAACTTCCATGTACACATAGTTCCCCTTTTTCTCACTCTCTTCTTCCTTTCTTTTGTTCTTTCTTCACGAGGAAGTAATAACCTTTGAATTTAGTTATTGTTTACGTTTAATAAGTCTTAGACCTGAAAAGAATTGTCTTATTCGCCACATGAGTGACAAAAATGTTTCGGAGAAAATATTGAATAGTAAAATAATATGTATACTGCACAACTATATTTAAAATGAGGTACAAGAATATATTGCCAGTCAAAAAAAAGCTGGCCGCATTGTATATATATATATATATATATATATATATATATATATATATATATATATTCACCATTTATAATAAATACAGGGTGTGATTTTATAAAAAAAAATTCCCTAATTAAATCCAAACTGCAAAAAATTTATTACTAGAAAAGCTACACGAAACGAATAAAAAGTAATTATTTTCCTTTGCATTTAAAGAAGTTTCCTTTGCATTTAGAGAAGTTTCCTTCGCATTTAGCTAGAATTTCTTTCATGATATTGAGAAGTCATTAGGACGCTAACAATTTGATAGAATTTAATATTACATTCTAATTAATTAATAAGTGGGCACCGCCATTGCAAATTGTAAGGAACACACTGAATGGTTCCATTAATCTTCATGCAGTGAAATAGCAGTCGTTACATGCACCATATGTAACAGCATAGAGTAGATTCACGGCGATTTTCAGGGCCTCTGTTTCTTCGAAATTGCACCGAATGGTTTTGTTAAGTGTGTATTTACTAGTGAACGGTAGAGAAAACTCGTGGAAGAACAGGCTGTCCCGGTGTTAGGACTACGTGTCTGGACTTCCCTGTCTTAGAACAAGACAAAGAAATGCTTACATAATGATACGTTCAGAAACTGTGAGTCGAGCTAACTTCCCTGATAAACGGGTCATTTCGCGTATCTTTCATAGTATAGGACAGTCTAACCACCCAGATCACTGGATTTGAATCCTTGTGAATTCTGGCTGTGGGATTCCCTCAATGATAGCGTGTATCAAAGACATGAAGATAATTAAGCGAAGTTGAAAGTTATATCATCGTCCCCCATGTTTCTCTCATTCCTTCAGAAATGTTGCGTGTGGTCATTGAAAACGCAATGATAGGCTTTTATCATATTGTTCGCCGACAAGGCATGCACATTGAGCACCCATGAATGTAACAAATAAAGATTTAATATTTTTACTGTCGTTTTACTCTATTTACTTGATTGAAGCACCATCTACCGCCAAAAACTGCAACTATTAATTTTTCTTGCTAAACCTTACCTCCATGATTATTACATATATTTAAAGTTTCATTCTGATCCGTTCAGTATAACCAGATATAGGGACCTCTAAATACTGTCAGTTTAATTTGACCACCCTGTATAAATTCATCCGTGATCTTCAACAGCCTTTTAAAATGGTTTTAAATTAATTCTGGACTGTTTCGATTGTTAATAAAACAATTTGGAGAATCCTATCCATAAATCAGAGTATGGCACAAAACATTTACAAGTATTTTGAAAAATGCTGTAAACTTCTCTATATTTTATTTACAAAATAACCAGGTGAAAACGTTATATTTATTTTTATTAATTTACTTTACTTTCTTAGTTATAGATTACAAAAGAGCTTGAAGGAATTTAATTATTATTGGAAATATTTATGTTATTATTATTCATCTAGTTTTCTGGTGGTTATGTTAATCCGATAAAGTGTAATTTTTTAAAAATAATTATCATGATATATATGCTCTTGTGTTAAATAGAAAGAATATTATTTATCGTGTTGGTGTTAATAAAATAAGTAAATATACTTAACAAAACTTTGTTTATTTTTCATAAAAAAAAATAGTTTAAAAATGTTTTTTAAAATACATTTTCTTATTCATAGCTCAATCTCTGCTCATCATGTCTAGTCCAGCAAAAGAAGATCTTCCAAAGGTTCCCACTGATTTTAAAAATGAATTGGAGAAGTTCGATGCTGGGAAAATGAAACATACGGAGACAAAGGAGAAAAATCCTTTGCCATCCAAAGAAGGTTAAGTTCATTTTTAACTTTGGATTTTCAAACAGAAAATCTGCAGTTGTGCCTAGAATATTATACATCGATAAAATCACAGAATTCAAACTTTCAAACCGAAATTTTTAATAAATGTTTAATTTATATTTTATTTAATGAGTTTTGACTACAAGTAACTTCTCATAATAGATCAGTTTATGCTGAGAATTTACTTACTAGTCTTACGTAATAAATATGTAATTTCTTTCCTTCTGAATTTTTTATAGAGAAATTTTTTACATATTTTTTATAGAATTTTAAAAATTTTTTACTGGTACTTAGTTACAAATAATATACATTTACGTTATCATTAGAAAATGTTTAACTATTACTCATTGCACGTAAAGTAAGAATAAGTACCAGCAAGTGAGAAATTTAATGGTGTTTAATATCTACTTAAAAATTATTCAGTATTTTCCTTCGTTTTTAAATAAAATGGCAATAATTATTAGAAATGAATGTATGTATAATAACTTTAATGAGGATAATTTTTTTTTTTTTTTTTTTTTTTTGTACAGATGTCTTGTTTAGCAAATATAAGATTAGAGGCTTGTTTGACATCAAAATTCCATTTGCATTCTGTTGACTTAGCATTTTTGTACATTTTTACATATCTAACATCTTATCCGCAATTTTTTTAAAAAAAAAGATGGATCAATGACCTATTATAAGCATTTAATTCGAACTTACTGGAATATTGATGTACCAAATAGCAATTATTAAAAGAAAGATGACGTTAATTTAATTATGAGCATGCTACAAAAAAACCATGGTACGAAACTATCTCACAAAATCATGGAACAAAATATTCAACCAAACTGAAATCCTTTCGGTGAGAAGAACCTATACAAGATGAAAATTACGGTGTTATAGTAAGTCAGCATTCAAGCCTGATTTAATTCAGGCGCATTGTGTTCACTAATAGCAAACATTACAAAAATTTATTCTGAAAAGTCACTTTTACTTAGTCGCGCTACGGTGCTAAAAAACTTATTTTTTCTTATTCTTCAGGCTATCGAATGAATAAAGGTCGTGGTTAAAAAATGTTGAATTCCACATACTGCTAAAAAAAATTGCAATTCTGCTTAAAATGATTCGAAACATTGTAATGAATTTGCGTGTAATTTTTTTCAAAATTATTTCAGTATTTAATAAAATAATTGTATATTTTCTGTTATATTTTAACCCTTTCATAATACTCGTACTATTAAAATAATACTATTTACATATCATTAAATAATTTAATAATTTTTTGCTTTATCAAATAAAAAATATTGAAAATTGCGTGTGAGATTTATTTCTTCTTTTAAAAAATTCTTCGGTAATTAATGATAAATAAAAAAAATTAATTAATCATTTTGGTAAAATTAAAGTTTCATTTGGAAGGAGGAATGGGCGTGATTAAAATTCGTCTTATAACCAAATTTCATAAATTATTATTATGTAGTATATAATGAGAAGATTAAAAAAGAAAAAAAACATGGAGTTCAAATTCTCAAAAAATTCATACTGATGCATGCAAAAAAAGTTAAGTTGTTATTCTTAACTATTCATGAAATAGGAAGAACAAATATCACCTTACCAATTCATTACCTTTTAAAATTGACTTTTCATAAAAATGGTCAACCTTCACCAAAATCTATGGAAAAAATATAGTACTTTATGAGAAAAACAGCAACGACTTGTTTCATATATTTTCCATTTGCTCATGTCAGATGTGATACAAGAGAAGCAACGCCATGAACTCTTTACCGGTGTCTCTACATTCAACAAAGCGAAACTGAAGCGCACCAATACCTTGGAGAAGATAGTGTTACCGACAAAAGAAGGTTTAATTCAAAAATATATGCTTGTTGCAACTAGAAAATACTAATGATATAGTATGCTTTTTAATAACGGCTCGTCGTTATAGCTTCAAACACTTTCAGCTTTGGCAACATGTTTTTATCAGGTTGTATCTTATACCAAGTATACTATTATCAGAAACTTCTACTAATGGAACTTGTAGAGAATTTAACTATTGCCTAGAAGTGATATAACTAACGCTACAAAAATAATACCTTTTATGAATTTATGTATTAAAAAAGGTAGTTTATTGCTTTGAAGAGTCCAGAATATGTTTCATTTTTTAAAAAAAATAGATGACAATTTACAAGAGTGGTTTGAATTTGCTGACTGGTAAAATTTTAGTTATTCATTTCAGCTCATAGTTTGTTTAGTTGCTTTTATTAAAATTATTTAATCTGTAATTCTAGTGAATTGCTAGTGATCAATGCCTAAATCAATAATGCTTTCTTTGTAAAACTGCAATTTTCTATCTGCATTACATAATTTCAAAAGCTTTGCCTTTTATTTTATGAAAATTCCAATTTTTATGTTTTGTTTTATGTAAATGAAATGTTATTTTATTATTTCTATTTTACAACATGTGATAAATTTATAAAAATGCTTCTTTTTTTGTTTATCATGAGTTATTATATATTATATTTTATAATTTTGCATTTTCCTTTTCTACTTTATATATGTATGTGTGTGTGAGTGAGAGAGAGAGAAAGAGAGAGAATTTACATAACTTCTTTCAGTTTAGACTTATGTAGTAGCTGAAATATCAGTCTATTGTCAAATTTGAGTATCATCTTTATTGTGGAAGATATTTCACAGTAAACATCACAATGGAAGTAGCATTCCAATACAGAGCGCAAGGAAGCGACGTTACAAGCAGAGCGAAAGTGAGAGAGCTGGAGATATAACTCCGCCGTTTGATTTCGTGATTTATTGTGTATTTTTTCAATTACTATATGAGTTACAGTATACATATTGAGGAGATGAGCAGCGCAGCTTCTGCCATCAAGACCGAAGCGAAAAAGACAGAAAAGAGAGAGAATTTTCCTTTAATTTGAGTTTTATAAAAGGGGATTTTCACTTTTAGACATAATAGATTGCGTGGTATAGATGTAGGGATTCTTAGGGATTTACATGACCTTCAACATCCTAGTAGGGATTATCCCTACAAGTCTTCAACCGGGAGAACAGTGCATTCAGCAAAATGTTATAAGCGCATGATTGCATGAATTGAAGTTAAAAAGGAATAGTGTATCAGGAAATAAGATGAATGCTTTACTTTTAAGTGAGATAATGGGGAAAATTGGGAAGGTAAATTATTTTTCTGTAAAACTATTACAAATCCAAGCTGAATCATTGCACACATACAGTATGTATGTGAGTGAGTGAGTTCCCTCTGTCTGTTTCTCTTCCTGACTGAAAAGAAATGTTTTTTGTTCCTGAAAATAAGCATTTTATATTAAACTAAAAATAATTCAAAGGATTCAAAATGAAATATCTATATCCTAAACTTACATCGACAGATTTTTTTCGCATAGTTGTGTAATTTTCATGGTATTATCATTATTTTAAATTTTCAGTGTATGATTTTATGGATTTAAAAGTTATCATTATATGTATATCTCAGTAAAAATGTATGTATTCCACTTAATAAAGTCTGCAATGTTGTCTGCCAGTATTGACGCAAGAAAAAATATATGACCGGAAACAACAAGTTCTTCAAAGTGTGACTGGCTTTGATAGAAGCAAACTGAAGAAAACTAAAACTGTAGAGAAAAACTTTCTTCCAACTAAAGAAGGTTGATTTCTTTTCTTTTCTTTTTATACAGCATGATTTTCCAAAGCATTGTTAGCATTTATGGTATGTATTTACTGGAATGATGAAGCCAAATGCTACTAATTCAATTACAGATGTGGAATTTCTGTGATTAAACTTTAAAAATACGGGATTAGTCTAATCAGTGTGTTAATGTCAGATGAATTTAATATTATTTGCTGTTAAAATTAACATCGCACTACAGCGGCCTTTGACGGACACGAAGAAAAACAACATGCAAACGGCTTTTCAACATTTTAAACTATAATGAACAATAGTTTGTAATCTACTTGTTTGAATATTATTAAATGCTGTAGTGGTCCAAAGAAAATAATCTTTTTCAATACATAGGCTCATTTAAACAAGTTTAGATACATGTTGCACCTTTTATCTTAGGTATCGAAAACAATTTTATTTTAATTTTGCATTAAAGAGTTAAAAACAAGAGTTTACTCATTGTCTAACAATTTTATATCGATTCATATTAATTCCTTTTGAATTTCAAGCACATAAATATGTAAATTAATTTCCATGGAAAAGTCTTTCCTGTGGTGACATTCCCTTTTGTCATCAGATCATTTCTTCCAAACCCTTATATCATCAGATTATTTCTTCCAAAACTATGCTCACAAAGTTACTATTCAGTGGTATAATTCAAATTTTTATATAGTTAGTTTCAATGAATGAAAAATTATTCTTTATCTTTTCAAAGATATCTTAAGAAAGAGGCCTTTCGCTCGATGAAAAATATTTGCATAAAAACAGTGTATGATATTAAAATAGTATTTGTGTTGCATGACTGCATGTTTAAAAATGCTAGTTACATTGAAACTAATATGAGTTATTTGTATTTAAGTGTTACTAATTTTAAAAGTATTTTACTAATAAATCTGTTCTAATCTTTTGATTTGAGTTTGGAAAGGTTGTTATAGTACTCTGGAATTAATGTCTTCTATTTTTTAGTGAGTAATGCATATTTAAAGCATTGCGAGGTGCGTTTGTTACATTAAATTCCGAAAGCATTATTACAATTTGCTTCGAATTTATGTAATAAGTAAAAGTTAATATATTAGTTTTAGTGAAAAAGCTACTTTATTTTTCGAAAGCATTTAGTAATCTTAACTTTTGAATGAAATAAAAATTAATTTTTTTTTAAATACGACAAATGTAAAACATTTTTAATTATTTCTCTTTTACTCGACATTCGGTTTCAGGAACTAGAGATATGTCATCAGTCACAAAATAAAAGAGTTATTAAAATTTTGAAGTATTGAATTTCAAGAAAATTTTCTTACCCTTCAAGGATACTCAAATAGCTTGAATAATTATCGTTTTTTTTCTCTCAATTTACGTTTGAATTATTAGTCTCTAAATTATTATAATGTATATTTGATTATTTATGTAATGAAATAAAAATTAATTATACAACTTGAATCAATACATAAACGAAAAACCTAAACAAGTCTTATTACTCGATTTTGGTTCTTTCAAAAACTTTTAAATCTGACCTGAATCTTTATATTTGAGAACAGGCCTTATCCATCTTAAATATTTTCTAACTACTGAAAATAAGTCTCGTCATTTATTTGATATGTATAAGAAAGGAGAAACTGATTATAATGCAATTTTTTATAGCAAAATTTAATTAAAATAAAAATTTCAAAAATCATTTTTTTCAGTAGGCATTCAATACACATAAGAAAAACAGGAAATTCTAATTAGATGTTATAAACTCTTTAGTGCCTAATCAGGATTTAAAGGAAGGCAAGATAAAGGGAAAACACATATAAAAAGGTAATATTGGAGAAAGAAGGTAGAGGACTCTTGTTTTATAAGTTTACTAGAGAAGCATATTTTGCCGTATGAAGACAACAATTTAAACATATTATAATATTGAACACATCTACATATACACCTCCCATACTTCAATCGAAAAAAGTGAAAAAAACCTTGTTAAATTTTTCAAGAAATGCTACCTATCATTTTTGCTGGTGAAGGTAATATTATTTGTCGACATGTGACTTGTGGTGATGTCCTTACACAGTTTAGTACTACAATTTATCTAAAATTTTATGTAAACGCACTTTTCCCAAATTTTAGGGTTAAAATCAAAAATATTTACTAAAAACATGGACGCTTGGTTATTCATCATTAAAGTTAATAAATAATTTGACACAGTTATTTTTCTTTTTAGTCATCGAACAAGAAAAAGGTAGCAAAGCTATTCTGCAAGGAATCGAAACATTTGATCCCTCAAAGTTGAAACCAACAGAAACTCAGGAAAAGAATCCTTTACCAACAAAAGAAGGTAAAAATTAGGACAATAATTTGTCCATCACACCCACCTCAAAAAAGAAATCTTATTTTTTTCATTCTTATAAAGAGTCTCAGGTGCTTAATTAAATCTTTTATGTCAATTTCATGAATAAGATTATTGATCCTTCCTGTTTGTTCTTATTCATAAATCGGTATTTATAAGTATATACTTGTAAAACTGACGTATATGAAGATTACAATAACACGATGAATCGGAATATATGGAGATACATTTTATGGTAAAAAAGAGAGCTGTTGCAATTCACACTGCGTTATAATAGCTGATTTTCAAGCACTAATACATTTGAATTTTCTTTCTTGTAAAAAAGTGAAAAGAGGCCAACTTGCAGAGGAGGAAGTTGCAAAGATTGTCTTAAAAGCCTACTACTGTGATTTTGGAAATGATGCTACTTATATATGATTTCTGCTAAGTATCGAAACTGCATGCATTTTCTTTTGCGTTTGCTTGCAATCGCTTGCCATTTTAAGCATGCTGAGTGCTTGTAAAATATTATTTACTTACAATTTTATTTTTACTTTCTTTTTTTTGAGTACTGGTTTTTAGATCCTCAATAATAAAATTTTTCAAAGGAATACGAATTTTTTAAGCTCAAGTTTATTGTTTTATATTTTGATTCAGCTGTCGTATGGTTAAATTTAGTTATTGTTTTAAAATTTAATCTTTTGAAAAAAAAAATCTCCTTATTTCCACTTGTTTTACCTATTTCTATTGTCCGTCTACTAAAAATTTCTATAATCTTACCATAGTAAAATGAAATTTATTGATTCAAATCAATCAATTAATTAATTAGCTAAAATTAATTCTCTTTTCATAGAGTCAAGAAACAAACATGTAAGAAGAGAGCTTTTTTTATAGCTTACAGACCAATAATCCCTCATCTTAAGTTCATATTATTTTTGGTTAGACATTTTTTTTTCAAGTAACATGATATAAACTAGCGCTTGCAAATTATGTAATTTGAGTAAGACTGCGGTTATTATGTTAGCTAATTTCTTTTATTTGCTGCTTGAATATCTTTCGAGAAAAATAATGATGTTTATTATGTGTTAAGGACAGCTATAATAATTTATGTGTCTAAAATCAAGAAATCTACTCTCGATCTCTACAGACCGTGGCGGCGATTAAGAGGGCGAGTCTTGGCAACCGCCCACCTCCACAGTTTTTTGGGGAAAATTAAACTTCTATTCCGTTTTAACTGCCTAAAACTAGTAATTATAAACAAAACATTTGTATAAACCCTGTTACCACCTAATTATCTTTCCTTACGTTCCTTTACTTATTTTTAAAAAATTTACAACGCTGAAATATGCACAAAATGCAATGTCATAGGTCGCAGTACAGTTGTCAAACTCATGCATCGTTATAAACCATTCCGTAAAGTACCGCAGAAAATAGTGGAGACAAGTGTAGAAAGTGTAACATCTGTTGTGAGGAAGAAAAGCCAAAATGGATGAATGTGTGGAAGTCTACACCAGACAGAAACAGATATTAAACGTTGTTTTGAAACAGAGAATTTTATTTTTCTTTGCATATCTTTTTTTAAAAAAAATCTATAATGTAATTAATTATATTGCTTTGAAAACCTAATTAAATGTAATTTAGCACAAAACAATCTATAAATATTTTTTTTTACTTTTCTTTGCATATTTTGCAATGTAATGTGGTATAAAACATGGCCTCAAGTAAACTCACAGGTCAGATTTTGGCATTTTTTTTTTGGAGTTTATTTTAAACAACCCATACTTCTTTCTTTAATGAAATTTTCACTGATCAATTTCTCAAAATGCTTCTGTTTCATTGCAATGTAATATTGCAATGTTAATTAATTGTTATGTAATATTGTTCCTTTGAAGGAAACTATATTGTATGGTATTAATTAAAATTTCAAAAATCCAATTACGCATTAGTCTTAAAACTAAACCAATGTTGGTACAAACAGTCAACTTTTACTTATTTGTCTAAATTCCCTCAGAAAGCGTCAAAAACTTATTATTTTGTTGTTGTTTTGTGGATGTGTGTGTACTACTCTTATACTCCCCACGCCCCTGATATTTTTTGTAGTCTAAAAATTGTTTGCCCCCCCCCCCCCCCATTTCATTTCCCACTTTTAGCTCCCAATCGCCGTCACTTTCTGCAGGTAATAAAAAAGGTCGTTTCTTTCAATCGAAAGCGAATTAGAATGGATGAGGTCTGAAACCTTCCGGGGAATATAAGCATGAAAAAACTAATTCTTTATTTTGAGGTTATGGATCTCATTTTTTAAAATTATTTTTCTTTGGGTACATTTCTATTGCTGAAATTGTTGTAGTAATTTTCTTTTCGTTTTTTTTTCCTGTAATTTTTTTAGCTTATATGTTCAGTAAGACTAGAACGAGTTAGAATATAGGTTTATTAAATATAATTATAAACTTTTAAATGACAATCACGAAATAAGTTGATTAAACTAAATATTCTATAATTTTTTTTTTCGTAATGTGATGAATACTTACCTGCATGCGTAATTCTATTTAATCCATTCATATAAATATAGATATAGTTTTTAGAGATAGTATATTAATACAATTTATATATAAAATTTTAAGGTGCATGTTTTCTTACTTAATTTCTGCTTGATGCTTTGTTAATGTTATAAATCTGTACTTGTGGAGTATTTATTGAATTTTTCTTTATTTTTGTCATAAAATTTGCTTTTGAATTGGAAATTTTATGTTGACATTTTTTTCATTCTTTTTAATTTGACATGTTCTAAGCATTTCAGTATACTAAAAAGATTTTTCCTACTTTTTAAGAGTGTATTATTACTATACAATTTGTTAATAAATGAGAAATATCTTTGTTGTATCACCTGTAACGTTATCTAGTTTTTAGATGTTGTTCATATGGCGTTTGAAAAGAGAAAATTTTATTTTGATGGGGAAAAAATTAAACAAATAAGTTGATAAAAATGTATCTTATTAAAAATATGTAATAAAATGGAAAAAACGTATATAATAAAAATACATAAAGTAATTAAAACATCCATTATTCGAGTTTTTAATATGAATTGAAAAGAAAAACGTTTGCATTAAATGTTTAAATTACTCATCATTTATTTTTTTAAAAAAACTAGATCGATATTTCAACTATTTTGTTAATAATATTCACTCATTCTCAGAAATCTGGTACTGTTTGTTATGATTCTTCCGCATAAAACTATACTTAAAATATTTTACATGTTCGAAACATTATAAACTATTGATAAATCAAATTGAAATTAAAAGTATTTTTATAAACTGAAGAAATCTTAATAAAAAGAACCCATCTTAGCTGAATATAAAGAAAGTTGTAAATACATTTTCGGGTTTCTCCACATTGACACATGTAATACTACACATGAACATGGTCAGCGCATAATATCGATTTGCTTATAAAATCGAAGATATGTGTTTGTAGATTCACACGAACGTGTGTGTGTGTTCACTGGTTTGATTTTTTTTTATATTTGATATATTAGCTATGTTATATGTCACGTTCTTAGTATCGTCATCCATCTACGTAACAATATTTTGTCATTAAAAGTGTTAATATATTTTCCATTAAGAATCACTTTGTAAAAAGGCGATGTTTTTAAGTATGAATGTGTTTGTAAGTAATTGAAAGATTTTTTTTAAAAATCATTTCAAATTAAATATGATTTGAATGCCTAACTATAAAACAAAATAGTGCAATACTAATGTAAAAAGAGAAATCTTTCAATATTTTGATTGTATTTATAGATTTGCAACAGATTTTATTTTGATCAAATGAAGCATTGCGAATATTTATAAAATACATCCACACACATATAAAAACAATTCTCTGCTCATTTCATTCTATTAAGGTCTTTTTTTTTTTTGTCTTGGTTGTTTAAATATGTGATAATTCAATGAGAAATTTTGTATTGTGTATGTTTTAATTATAGAAGCCATGACAAACAGTACTCGATTCTGAAACAACAAAATTATTTTATCCATGCAGAATAAAAATTACCTAATACATTAATTGCTTAAGTTATGAACAATTTGCTATTGTCCGAAAGAATGAAGAACTCTTCTATAATATTCCCCAAACATCAATATTAATCCATATTAATTCTTTCAAGAAAAGTTATGAAATGTTTTTTACTTAAAAAATATTAACATCTTAAATTTCATATAAACTCCAGTAAGTGCTAATCAGTTATTATTTCTACCTAAAAAGTATTCATTTTTCCGATTTGTGTCATTTGAATTGAACCAGCCTTTATTTTCTGCATTCCTTTACTTATTATTAATCAAGATTTTTTTTTCTTTTTTTCTTTCCTAGTGATTGATCAAGAAAAAAGTGGTGCTGCCTAAATGAGAAATCTTCTACAGTCGGAATTGTGATTTGTAATGGATGACTTTATTTATTATCAATATTTTTGATCTATAGTTGCACGATGAAAGCGTATTTGTTACTAATATTTTCTAATGGCTTGTGAAAGTATTGATTTACTCTTTATACTCTGTTATCAACTGTAACTACTTCAGCTATCAACTGTTTAATAGTTTCACGTGCTATCTATCATATCATAGTAATTAGTACCAAAAAGTCTTTTTGTATAAAAAAAAAAGAGAGAGAGAGAGAGAGAACATTTGCGTGACATTTATTATCAACTTTTATATGTTTCACTTATTTGAAATTGTAAGTTTATATAATATTTGAACGCCTCGTGTACCATTTTGATAAGAATTTTTTTAATATGGCGGAAGGAGAGTGATTGTACCTACTCAACTTTGTTCTAATACTTTCTTACTACTGCCAAGTCTGTGTCTTGATATTGCTGCTAGTTCTATGTATATATGTAGAACGAGTTGTAGGTATATGTGTCAGTGGTCATTTACCATCTCTTTATCGATATAGCTGTAGATTTGAAAAAAATATGATAAACATCTTTTCATTTATGTACCGTTTTCGGTCATTTCATTCTATGACACATGGAGTGGAAAATAAATGTTCCCCTCTAGATAATGTTACAATTATATGTATTTAAAAAACAACTTTTAAATGTTCCAACGAATGTTTTTGTCTGAATTGAAAGCCAAATATCGTAAAACGTAATTGTTAAAAGCAAATGAGTATACAATGTTATTCGAAAAAAATTGAAAGACTATCTTTAACATACAGTTTACTAATAATTTAAATATTTTTTTAAAAAAATAGATACATTGCAAAAGAATGATTATTTATTAGGAACTGAAATCAACATTAATGATTTAAAAGACCCTAGTAATAAAGAAATTTTTCTTTATATTTTGGGTGAAAAGATAAATTGAAAATATATCGAATTTCTCCGTTAGATGAATGATAAATGAGAATCCTAATCTTATTAAAAACTCCCCCTTTTCACATGAAAGCTTTTTAAAAAAGCATGCATTGTTGTGCTCATTTACAATAGAATAAATCATAATGTTATTCTTTTTTATTAACATCTTGAATGGAGTGAAATATACAAGAACTGGGAAAATTGGAATAAACATGTATGTTTTTTTATTATAAAAATAAAGAAATTGTATTGACGCCATACGAATTAAAAAAAAATCATATAAATACCATTTCAATTATTCTTTCAAATTATAATTTATAAAATTTTGATTTAAAATAAGTTCATAAAATTTTGAATAAATTCTGAGTAAACAAATCTTGGACTTGTTTCTTCTATTGGAAGAAGTAAATCTAAGAGTCACTACAATCATTCTCAATTTACTGTTAAAATTTTTTTCTCAATATATCCAAAAGCTTAACTGTACTAATATATTGTATTAAATTTAGAAGATTAAAGCAATCAACCTAAAAATTTAAGAATGAAATTGCTTCTTCTTCTTTTTGAATAATTTAAATTTTTCTATTTTTTCTAACAAAATGTTTTAACGGTCTTGTTAAAAATATCGCTTGTATTTTGAAATATTTAATTCTTAAATATGGAAAAATATATGCGCAAGATTAATTTCCAAATGTTTTCTGTATGTTAAAAGAAAATGTTTTTCACTCCACATGATCTCTCTTCAGATATTGTCTTTAATTTATATTTTAAAACTCTGATTCGCTTGAGCTTTACATGCTAACTATGAATATTTTGTTTGCAATAAATTACGCTTTCGCGAGACCTATAATAATAATTCATCAAAAAGGTAGTTGAATCATTGTGTATTTATTCATATATATTGCTGGCTTTTCCTGTTGTTTATGCTAAATGAGTAAACACATCAGGACTTAACTTTATATCATGCAACTATTTACAAAGGAAATAAATCACAACATTGTACTACGGTTCATTTTCTAAATATGTGCCACTGTTTAAATATGTGGAATAAATGTAACAAACTTGACTTGTTTATGAAATCTCATTCTTCAAAAATCAATAAAATACTATAAAAGACAACTCATTTGGTTTTTTTTATAGAGATATATCACACAAGCATAAATATTTATTCGAATATTAAGAAACATCTGCTTATAATTGTATGTGTTATTCGTTTATAAAAAAATAAAATAAAATTTTTAAACTATTCATATTAATCACAATTGAATGAATTTGAAATTTGTGAAAAGAGGAAGTTTTTTAGTGAAAAGAATATGAGCTGCACAATAACTTTTGCCATCCTAACGAGTTAGGGATTGCATTATTGAAATGTTTTAAATTAATTCAAAATATAAGTAAAAATTTCTTAAGAAATGTAATGAAAAAAATTGCTGAAAAATTTCTTCCGAGGGCCCCCCCCCCCCACATTTATGGAGATATTCATGAACACGCGAGTTATTTCAATTACAATTATCGCCAAATAATAATAAGAAAATTCAAATAACAAATTGTTATTTTTAATCATCTATCCATTTTCTTCACAATGAACATAGAAAGCATTGTAAAGATATGATAATTTTCATATAATTTTGTTAATATAGATCATGATGTGCGTTGTGTACGTTTTATGAGTTTAAGAAATTTTTAAGAAACAGATATTTTAACACACAATGAGGAGTAGCTATTAAATATGCTGCAGAATACGCTTGTGCCAAAAACCAGCGAATGACAGCTGCTTAGCGTGAAGCCTTCTCTTTCAAATGCAGTGACTCTCGTTTCTGTAAGTAAATCCGTATAGTTGTAGCCTTCTAGAGGTTTTTTGTTTCTCCGGAAAAATGATAAGTAAGCAACGAGTTATTGTGAAATTTCACATGAAACTTGGAAAAACCTCTGCTGAAATTTGTAATTTAATGAAAGAAGTATATGGCAATTAATGTTTATCGCGTGTTTTTGAGTGGTTTAAGCATTTTCAAGATGATCCAGAAGACGTTGAAGATAATACACGCCTGGGTCACCCGTCCACGTCAATAACGGATGACATTATCGAAAAAAATCGGTTATCTGGTTCGATCTAACTGTTGATTAAGTATTCGTGCGATTGCTAAGACTGTATGAATTGACAAAGAATCCAAACGGGGCAAATTTTTCCACCAAGACAAAACCCTGGCTCATTTCACATTGTCTGTTAAGAGGTTTCTAACCAAATATAGCATCCCGGAGTTACACCATCCACCTTATTCGCCGGATCATGCGATTTCTATCTGATTCCTAAGGTGAAATCCGCATTAAAAGGAACAAGGTTTGAGTCCGTTGAAGCTGTGATAGAGAAACTGGATGAGTCCTGAAGGAGCTGACAGAAGACTTCCAGCACTGTTTTGAAAAATTGAAAATTCTGAAGGAGCGTTGTAGGGGTAGAGGAGAGATGTATATTGAAGGTGATAACAAATAAATATGTATGACATCAAAATAAAATGTTTTACTACATTAGTCTCGTTATTTAATTGCCAAACCTTGTATTCTGCTCAAAATGGGTTTGAAAATTTCATTTTTTTTGTTTCGTTTAAACTGAGTCGTAATATTAATTGTAATGAGAAGCGTAGACCACTATATATTTTAGTCTTAATCAAGAAGAAAGATATTCAAACCTCTCTGTATGGAAAATGCAAAACTATAGCATTAGTATCTAATATTCTCTGAACTTACATGCATATGTTATGGGAGAATAGGCAAGTACAGCAATTGACATGAATTAATGCGCTCAAGTAACATTTCCAGAGAGCAATAAGAAGAAGGGGAAAAAAAGAGATCATGCAGTCGTCTTAAGTTTTGGAACTATAATTCTCGTTTTGTTCCTTTATATAAGAAAATCATAATATGTTTCCTCAAAACATGACAGCTATGCGAGCATGTTTCAAATTTTGACAGGCGAAGAACGGAGGTTTATTGAAACTACGGATTATTCTTTCAAAATCTCAGTGCCGTCTTGGACGAAATTAAACCTCAAAATGAAATGAAAACGGATTCGAAAGGCTCTGAAAGATCAAAAGTGTATGATCTCCCGTCAATCCATTAACAAAGGGAGAATTATTTTGAATGACTGTC
Organism: Nephila pilipes; assembly: GCA_019974015.1. NCBI lineage: Eukaryota > Metazoa > Arthropoda > Arachnida > Araneae > Nephilidae > Nephila > Nephila pilipes. Next base: position 130,450 of record BMAW01071181.1, on the reverse strand, counting down.
TGTTTTGTGTCATAATGCAATATTATGAACCCTATCTCAAAAATAAAGATATATATATATATACAAATAACTACCTGCAACAGCATGTTTAATTACACGTCCAGGAGTTTTTCCGAGAGATTCAGTATTACGATTACCTTTGATTCTTCTCTGTAAGTGTTAGTTTCTCCAATGAAAATGAAGACTTCTCACATGCACTAAAGAATGGCGTAAATATCAATGCATAAGAACGCTCTTCTAGCAATATAAATATAATAATTGCTGAGATCTCGGGGGGAGAGGAAGGAGAAAAACTTTCTTCATTACATTCAAGTTAGATCTATAAAAGATATTATTCCGGAAATCTTGATCTTTCTTTGTTATAACGAAAGTATTACACTATCAGCACGTGTAGAAAAAGATCAATATAAATGAAACTTTTTGTGTAAAAATTCTTTGTTGAGTTTAAATACATAAAAATGCATTAATATCACTCTTATGCGGATACATTGACAAAATGTTTTGTCTATTATTTCCTCTTTCACTAGAATGAAGTAGAAAGTGTACGAAATCACTTGCAATCAAATTCTTAGGCATTTTCTTTTGTTGAAATACCTAATTGTTGGATACTTTATGTAATGTTTGATTGTGGTTCGAAGATATAGTGAAATGAGTTACGCCTTTTAAAACTTAAAACTTTATTTAAAGATTAAAATAGGCTCGTAGCACTCCTAGGGAGGCCTAATCAACTGCTCCCCTGCTACTGAGACCTTCAACTCTCTCTACAAAAAACACTAGCGTCTGTTCACAGCCCAAACCGCGTATGGGAGACCGAAAACTGGACGAGTCTACTTAAATCGCAGGGATTAGAGGAATTTCGCTGAGGTGTTGAGTGGATTTTCCTGGCGTCTAACAGCCATGCATTGTATGGGAGATTGTTCAGTAGTTTTTTAGCTGTTGTGATTTCAAAAACTGTGAAGCAATATTAGTGTAAGAATAATGCTTGGAAAGGTTTTGAAATTATTTTTTTCCTGTAAGAAAAGAATCACATCAGACTATTGAAAATAGATTTTCTTGTTTTTATTAATTTATTTGAACTAAAAAAGTCTGAATTTCGTGATGTATATTGTATCTATTTTTTTTTTTTTTTAAAAAAATACAAAGTTTGGGTAGTTTAGTAAGTGTCTGTAAGAAACAAATTGGATATTTGAAACTCTTGAGTAATTCTGCAATTGAATAAATGTTTTGGAAAGAAATTATTTCTATTTGTTTTGTATTGCCTAAAAAAGCTTCCTTAGCAAGATTATTTATATAATGAGTGGGCTGCTTTATAATATTTGTATATAATGAATATAAAACATATGCATGCATATGATGTGTAATACACGTATTTATAAAAAGATGCAGTCGAATCTTGAAACACACTCATTTGTAAACTTTGAAAATAATGAAAGCAATATATATATATATCAAAATACTCTTATACATTTGGAAAATGCTAATTTATCCAAAATGTAGTTGCTAGGCTGTTTATTTTAACATTTCCTTGATTTAATTAGCTAGAATTTTTTTTTTATTCATTGTGAATTACTCTATTTGAAATAATTTTAAATTTTCAAGATAGATGAAAACATACAGAAAACATTTTTGTCTGACTGAGATGTTACCACAAAGCTTTAAAACAAAGAACTCGTGCATTCTATACGTAGATTGATTCTGTTATAGTACAAGTACTTTGTAAACAAAAAAAAATCTTAAAGGCAATCCATGATTTATTTATAAAGCAGTCTTTTGCTCTTTATTAAGAACTAAAGAAATGAAATATGTACAATGCAATTTAAAAAACATTTCTGCATACTACTTTGCAAAATGAATGTGTAATTAAATGCAATTGTTACAAAAAGCTGAAGGATTAATTTTATGCTTGCTGTTTTAATTGATTTATCCAATTCAAGGCAAATAATGTAGTAATATTTTGTTTTTGAATTATGTGTGTGATTTTCATCAATTGTTTAATGTATTCAACCAGTATTTAATAATTTTCTGATAATTGAGGAAATTTATCTGCTTTTGAAACAGTTTTCGTTTGACTGACCTTTGTTTTTCTGTTTTGAATAAGTTGCCTTAGGAATGAATAAAAGTTGTGAACAAACAATGTTTTAAATATCGAGGAAGATTTTTTTTTGTCCATTTTCTTGGATGCAATTTATCTCATTTTGTAAATGCATACGTAAATTTTTATCATTGAAAAAAAAAAAAAAAAAATTGGGTTGTTTATTAATGCATCTCGTGGAATTTTTTAGTATTGAAATATCCATTCTATAGTGGAATTGATATTTAAATGCTTTATAAACATTGGATATATGTATAATTCAGCTTATTCTATCTTGTTATCTAGAATTTATGCCACCAAATAATAAAACTGACTGCTGAATCCACAGCTCTAACTTTTAATTATGTATTTAAAAGGTGTGTTTGCATTTATATTCTAAAGAAACTAATTACAAACTAGTAGAGACAACTATGAAATCAATATAGAAATGCTGTAATTGCATTACATGAGCATGTTACTATCATGTAAACAAGCTATTTTAAATTCAACTTTTCTTTGTGTTTTAATACTTTTTTTTGTCAACTGTATGTAGTAATTTTTTATTTGATAATTATGTACTTTAAATATTAGGTAGGCAAACATATCTGAATTGAAAAGAAATTTTAGGAATAACTTTAAGAGATGCAAGATGTTGCTATTATAACTAATTATAAGTTTAAGTAGCATTCGTTGTCATAAATACAACATCCGACTCATTAAAATTTTGATTGCTTCAGAAAACATTCAACATCTGCACTATCATATATGTAATCCATCAAAAAACAACATAAGTAAAAGCCTGTAAATTCAAAAAAATTTTTTTTTACAAAGAGTGATACTTCATTACATGTTGGAGAAAGATGCATCACTGTATAAGAAAACAGCATCTTTGTTAATACACATATACAATGAAAAGGTTATATATTATTCAATGGGCACCATTCTCATATTAATCACATTGAATAATATTAAGGTTATATATTATTCAATGAGCACATTTTCCCATGTTACCTTAAGGATATATTGTGCCATTCAGAATTTGAGGCAAGAATACATTACCCCTTTTATTCAAATAGGAAAGGTGGGTTTCCAAGTAATTCTTTATATACAGTGGTGAATCGATGGGGAAGGTACAGGCTCCCAACATAATCTCATGCACTGGTAAAATAACATGCCTGAATAGGAAATTCCAATTAAATTTAAAAGTATTTTTTATTTACCTCGGTAAATAAATACTTTTAAGTATTAATTATAAACACAATTAAGTCTAATGAACTATTTGAAGGAAAAAAATGTACCCCCCCCCACCAGTCGTTTTTTGTATGGATCCACAATTGTTTATGATTTATATAATTTTAGCAAGAATACTTCTAGTATTTCTATATTTTAAATAAGATTAAGTTTATCAATTCATATAGTATATTTCTGGATTAAATAATTTTAAAAAGTATTCAATAATTTTCTGGACTAAATATTTTTTTTTATTGAAAGAGCATAAAATAATTATGTAAAAGTAATTATTACTAAAAAAGAAAATTATTATTGGTTATTACTCCTATTAATAATTGGTAGAATTCATGCAAATCAAGGAATAGATGTCAGACAAAGATTTTTGGGAGCAAATTTCATCCGATAATTATACTTGTGATGTAACACATTCAGATTTAATCAACCTGGTTTCCTTTAAAGAGACTTGGTATTCTGGAACAATTTTTTTTCATTAATGCATTTAAGAATTTAGTTTTAGCAAGTTAATTAGTGTTTGAAGAAAATGATTTAACATGAAAATTTGAATACATTGTGATCACAATTTTATAAATTAAAATTTGTTTTAAAAAATTTCAAAACCCTACTCCTTTATTAATTTTTTAAAATGAAAAAAAAAAAATTGTAATATTCTCAAGGATATTTAAACAACTCTTTAGGGATCTGTTTTTAATAGCTTATTTAGTTTTGGAGGGGAAAAAAATAAAATGTGGGTCGGCACGCTAAAATCCAGCAAGAACACATCTTTTACATTTTAATTTTTTTAAAAAATTTACACTTCTATGCAAAATGGATCCCTAATTTTGTTACATGTATTATATATAACACACAGTAAGGTAATGGAAGGGATTCATTAATATTTGTGGGTTGGTTGAATTTATAGCACTGAAATGAAACAAAGAAAGTTCCTTCGTTAGTCTGCTTCACTTTCTGCCTTGCTTAAAAAAGGCCCAAAAAACTTACTAGTTGACCAAAAAATCTCTGAAATTGAAACCATATTCAGATAAAAATTTCCTGATCTTCCAGTTTGTAATGAAAATAGTAATTTGTCACCCTCTTCCTCCTCTCCAGACCATAAACACCTGCTAGATCAACCGAAATCTCCTCCAACTGGTCCTCCTTCCTCCCAAGCATTCTCAAGACCTTCTTACAGTCTCGTTGTCAAGATGGCCTTGTTCAGATGCCAATAATGTGAAAAACCTTCCGTATCTCTTGTTGGAGTAGACTCCCATAGGAAAAAAATTAATGGTGTGGTAAAACACCTGTAGTCCCCAGACTCTTCCCTGGTGGACCTATGGAATTATGACATACCTGCTGTAATTCTCCTGAACCCGGCCTCTCAATGCCGGATCATTACCTAATAAATCATAATCTTGAAAGAAACTGAAATAGAAATGAGTTAGCTACTAAATTGATTCATGTATCACCCATCTATTATATCATAAGCTGTAGGTTTTTTTTAGAAATAATAGCATTTTTTAAAAATTTCATTTTTAAAATTTCAAATTAGGTATTTATAATAACTGATAACATTTTTCAGGATATTAATTGCAATTGACGAACATGAAGAATAATGTAAAAAAATAATAAATACAACCATTTTTAAAATTTTGTACTTCTTGTGTCACCAATATTATATTCATATGAAAATATATTATGAATAAAAACACAAATGATAAAAATTTATGTCAAAATTTAAAAAATTTAATTCAGCAAATAATATATATACAAGGAAGGGTTACAAGACCAAACAGCTGAATATGTCAGGTTTACAAAAATACAATAAGTCAAAACAATAAAACACTAACCAAGCAATTATAACAAATAGCACACTTCAAAAAGAAAATCAGAATTTAAAAAAGAGCAGGATTGGGTCTGTAATTAAAATAAATCATGGGAGACTGGGCAAAACCTGTCTCCCGTATTAATCCACAAAAGAAACAAGATAACAATATGATACATAGATAAAAACAGACAAATGGGAATGAGAACATGAAAAATGCAAGATAAAAAAAAGATAGCTGAAAAAGTGAGAAAATAACCGGCGAGGAGCTAGAAAAAACTTGCCCCAAGCCGGGGATTTTAAAATCCACATAGCAAATCTAAAAAGGTCAAGGTAAAAAGAGCTCAAGTGTGAAAAAAGAGATTTTGATAAATAAAAATCTGACCAAGAAAAGGGAGAGATTAGAATTGGCATTTGCCAGTAAGGTGTTCGATATATATATCCCTCGCCCATCGAATATGTCCAAGCAGATGCACGTTTTACAAAGAAAAAAATTATGATACATATTTACTGTTTACATTTACTGATACATGTTTCACACGACTTTGTGCACAAATATTTTCTTTCGACACTTCAACCAAATCATATTATGCAAACTTTTGTTTGCATTTTGCGTACCACATTTGACACACCTTTGCAAGAGTCTATTAGAAGCAAACCATTGGTTAATAGAAAAGATATATGGCAAAAAGCTTTCTCATATTGATGTTCCCACATGCAATTTGCGGGAATCTGGTTTTTTCTCCTTTTGTTATTGCAGATTGATAAAGACACCAAAAATTAACACCTGTTGGGCCCTTACTCTCCAAGTTCACTGCTTGCTATGGAACAATGATGACATACTTTGTACATAACTTCAAAGTGAATGACATAGCCTGTAAGTATATTATTGACACAATCATAAATCGACTTTCGATTCAAATAACTGAAATGCTTTGTTTTTTGAAGATGTTCTTAATGTTTATGAAATACAGTGCAAATTGAAGACAAGATGAATGAAAGTTACTCTAATCTGCTCATCAAAAATGAATAAAAATAATATTAATACTATGAAAAAAATCCAAAACAGATTAAGATTATATGAAAATCTAAACACACACATATAATTTAATTCAATCAATAAATCAGAAATGCCAATAATAAGGGAATAATCAAAGTACTTCACAAGTAATATAAATAATAATTTTCATTAATAAGAAATTTATACAGTGATGCTGATAATAAGACAATCTAAATTTTTCACAATTCAAGTATAAATTTAAAGCAAGGGGTGGATATATCTTCCCATAAGGATTTCAATGTATAATAAAAATAACATTTTTTTTTTAAATAAAAGTATAATTGATGGCTTTTAGTTTTGACTACCTCTTAACATAACTACAAAATTTGAGGTGAAGACATTATAGTTGAAATATGAGTAAAAATTTGAACTCTCAGAAAAAAAAACCCCATTTAGGCTATCTGGTTCCTTTGTTTTTGATCTTGTGGAGAGGATATGAATAACACATATTGCAAGATTAATTTTCCTTCATTCTAGGTTTGGCTATTAAATAACACAACCGATGTTGCTACCCAAGTATGCATGCACCAAAAGCCAGTGACCAACAACTGTTCAACAATAAGCCTTCTCTATCGATAATTTGGCCGAGAAGATGTTGAAGATGAATCACGCTCTTCCACGTAAAAAACGATGACAGTATCGAAAAAATACGTAATCTAGAAATTCATAAAAATATAAGAACAAAAATTAAAACATCGTTATACTGAAAGATGATTAATCACTGTATAGGAAAATAGCATCCCAACTAATAAATATATTCAATGAAAAAGTTAATTGTATAACATTTCTCAATTGGCACCACTTTCCACGTTACCCAGGAGGTATGGTGCATGAACGCATTACCCCTTTTATCCAATTTGGAAAGGCGGGTTCCCCATGAGGTCTATTTCCTTATTTATAGAATACAATTACTACAGCGCAATGCACAAGATTGCAGATAAACATAATGCAGACATGCATTAAAAAAAATCTCAACAGCTAGAAAATAGATTGATGAATCTCTCATCAGGTTAAAGAAATTCATTTAATGCCACACATTATCATCGGCAATTCACATTTGAAATGCAACGAAAGTGATCCATTTCTGAAACATTATATTAAGTTATTATACATATTAAGTTATAGTAACATTATATTTATTAAGTTAAAAATATATTTCATAAAAGTGAGAAAAAATATATTAACTTTCTGGAATATGGAAAAATATTTCAAATCACATAAATCTAAATAAAGCAGTTGCTTGTACAGAACAATATTTACTTCTTAAACATGATTTAATTTTCATATAAACTTAAATGGAAGGGAGGGGGGAATGGATCATCATTATTGAAAAGTTAATCTTCAATGTTAAAGTACATTGCATAGTTAATAGTTAAAAAGGGTTCAAAGAAATAAAATTTATGTTGGCATCAAATAAAAAGAATAGGCTAAACAAAGCAAATTAGGAAACCCATAAGAATTTCCATTTCTATGAAAGAAAAAAAAAATTTCTTACAATAAAAGTGTATATAATGCATTCAAAAGTCATAGATGTGATAGCTGGTGGTTGCATAGCTGAAAGTTTTCTGTCTATTTCATTTTACTTGAGTTCTGAAAGAAATGTGAATTTGTTCGTGCATGGTGGTATGATCACAATGAACAACGATAAAAAAACAAACACTCAATGAGAAATAATATTACAAAGTACAAGAATGCATCTGATGATGGAATTTTACTTACATCATATCAGGATTGGGTGCCATTTCAAATATTACAATATTTTGCCCACTTCATTGTGCTCGAGTTCTGAAAGAAACAAGAATTCCTAATGAGTGCATCTTTCTCATCACCCAGCGTAGCCATTTCCATTTCAACAATGTTTCGGAATATGGGCTGCGTACAGACGTTTCGGAATATGGGCTGCGTACAGACTAATTTCTAAAAAAATTCCTCTAATCCCCACGATTTAAGTAGACTCGTCCAGTTTTCGGTCTCCCATACGCGGTTTGGGCTGTGAACAGACGCTAGTACAAAAAACTCACTTTTTCTCCCTCCTCGAGGGCGGTACTGCCAGCGCCGCGTAGCGGAGGCTCTGAACCATTGCTCGGAGGGGAGGGGAACACTACACTTTATTTATTTCTTCATGTGGTTCAAACGATTAATGCACAAGATGACAAATCTATCCAATGAGGTCATGGACAGATGTTGGCATAATCTTTATTGACTGTATCCCTGAGTTCATTTTAATCAAAGGGTTTTCTTCGAGGGCGAATAACAAAAATAGAATTTAATAAAGTTTTTAAAACTAGATCATAAAATAAATCCGTACATGGATCAAGTTTAAATTATTGACTTACAACGCTTTTTATTTTGAATACCAATGTTATTCAATGAATATCAAATACCAGTATTTCAAAGGTGCACTGCTGCCCATTAAAATTGCAACACCATGAAGGAAAGCAAATACAAAAAAGATACTTACTGTAAGTAAACAATATGGCATAGAAACAAAATCTTAAATCAGCAAGTAGTATGGGGGTTTACAGGGGTGAGAAATTAGTTGAAACAACTGCCATCCCTGGTAGTTAAAACGGCCCTTACCCAGTTAGGCATGGAATTGAACTGGGCTTGCGTGACAGAAACTGGCAACTCATTCCATGATGCTTAAAGTCGATGTCACTCTTCACCAACCATATTAGCTGGAGAAGGGTGGAGGGCCAGTTTCTCAACAACCCATGACCAGATGTTTTCAATGGGTGACAGATTTGGATACAGTGCAGGCCAGGGCAACAATCGAATATCCTGTGTATTGAGGAAGGTCAGAACATGACGGGCAACACGTGGTCTTGCATTACCTATTTGGAAGATGGAGTTGACTTGATTCTTGACTTCACTACGATCACTATCGCCAGTTGCAACTCTTGATCTTGTCTACCACCCGTAAGACATATACTCAGCGCTAGTGCCACTCTACCTCTATTGTGTCAATTTCGCTTCTCTTATACATTTTTCCTATCTAAACCATTTCACTTTATTTCTACCTACCTCTAATTTGCCTAATAACGTTTCATTTTGGTTGGGAAGAAATTGTTATTTGTAGCAATCAATCTCAATTAAAGTCCCAAGGTTAGAGAAGAGAAAACTGCAAATAGCCCAACGTCACAGTTTTAGATCTTAAATGTACCTCTTCATTATTACATTAAATTTATGGTGGTTATTGGTCATGATTACATGTTTATTGCACCTACTAATTCAGCATCACTATCGGAAATCGCATTTCAGAAAAGATACTTGTTATGAATGTATACATGCCATTTCTTTCCAGGGTTCTTCGTATATCTTCTCAAAATCTTTCAGTTACCCTCAGCGATACGCGTGCAATAGCTTAAGAACCATAGACTTATATTCAAACAATACAGAAAAATTTAAGGTAAAGGATAATTTTAGAGTCAACACTTAATACTCCATGCTTTATTTTTCGTAGGAGTCATATCTTGCTTCCCTCTGTGCAGTATTTTCGGCTGAGGAATTTTTCTTCCCTTCTTATCCATTACACTTCTGCAGTGGCGTGCCGAAGGAGTTGCTGTGGGGTGGATTATTCCTGTACTCTAAAAGGAGTGGGGTTCAGAAGAGTCTCAATTTTTTTTCAGTATGTGTACTTATAATGTAGGAATATAAAAAAGGGATTTTATTCAAGGAAGATGGTGACGTATAAATGAGTCGTATTTATGATTAAAACTTTAGGTTAGAAGCTCTAACGCTATAATTTTATGTTATAAGCAGTTTTCCATCTGTTTACTCATGTGTCGCCCTTATCAGGCTGTCCGGTGGAAAGATACGGCTCTATATGCAGAAAGTGGGCGGGTAAGCATAAGTCAAAATACTGTTATACTACTAAACAAGTTTATTAAAACTTGCCCAAAATATAAAGAAAATATTCACAATTTGGCAACACCACCTTTAAGGGTACCAAGTATAATCCCTCAGAGAAGAAGTCTCCACCTTTTAGGACTTATATATTAATCATATATTTGTGTTAATATTTTGAATGGAGACCATTCAAATAGGGGAAGGGGATACCATGGAAATATTTGCCCTGGGCTTCGATAACTGTAAATCTCTCACTGCTTTTCAGGTCTGAAAATTACGATGCCAAAAAACAAGAAATGAACATTCACCCTTAAAGATTTAATATAACGGACTATGAAACAGAAAATTAAAAGAGAGAGAGAATCAAATTCTTAATGAAAATCAAAATGAGAATTAAATTCTGCTAAAAAGCTTCCTAATTTTGTTTGGATTTGAAAGCGTTTGGCGAGGTTCATTTGCTCTCCTATTATTTAATGTTTTGGGTTGTTCAATAAAAACTTCTTCCATAGTTTATAATGTGTTGCTTCCTGAAATTTAATATTCTCAGTTACATTCTCTGTAAAAATAGGATCTGTATATATCATTCAGGTAATTATAAAAGTTCTTACAGTGTTGGTGGTGCGGTGATCGCACATGCAGGCGCTAACATATCGGCTAAATTGACATGCTTAAGCATTCAATCATTGAGTGCATAACATATTTCACTTTATACTCAAAAATTGAAGATGCATATCAATAAATTATCATCAATATAACAAAAACACTAAACAATTACATAAAATTCTCAGGCTAGCACAACATACAAATGACTCAAAATTAAAAAATATGACAATATTTACAATTGATAACAATATTTACAAATCAATACACTAGCATTGTTTGCAAATAAAAAATTATTTATTTATTCAGACATAAGTAACACAAATTTTCGAGAAGGATTTCTTAAATATACCAAATTGAGATTTTATTTGAATTACTCAAATTTTTTTACCGTCTCCAAAATACATATTAATAATTTTACCAAGTAGCCATTTGTGCGTTGGAAAATTATCTTCTACTAGTAACACTAAATCGCCAATATGGACATTATTCTTTTTAAATCTCCACTTATTTCGCTGCTGAAGCTCCCTTAAATAATTCAATGCCACTTTTTCCAAATTAACTGCACTGGTTTAGTTAACCTTTGCCAATGTTTAAGTATCTTATCATTTATATCAGAGAAATAGGGTTCAGGAATAGCAGAATGGCTCATCCTAGCAAAAAATGCGCGGGGATTAGAATTTCAAAATCATCTTCATTGTGAGACAAAGGACTGAGAAGTCTTGAATTTAAAATTCCTTCAATCTGCGGGACTACAGTTAAAAATTCTTCATAATTTAAATTAGCACCACTAACAACACTTTCAAAATGGTATTGAAAGGATTTTACTGCGGCTTCCCAAAGTAATCCAAAATTTGGGGATCTAGGTGGGATGAATTTCCAGTCAATACTTTCGCTGAATAAAAAAAAAATCATCCAATTCTTTGTTTGGATTCTGAGCCATTTTATGAAGTCTCATACTTTCTTTATTCTCTCCTTGAAAATTTTTGTCATTATCAGAATACAATTTAGCACTTTTGCAGCGGCATGCAATGAATTCCTTTAATGTATCTATAAAAGCCACTGAACTAAGGTCTGATACAATTTCTAAATGTACAGCTTTGGAAACAAAACATAAGAAATAAAAACATAAATTTTATGTAAAATATCTTTAAGTTGATTTCTATTCTTCAGGAAAAAAGAGAGGATAAAAGTCTACACCTGCTCATTTAAATAGAAAATTTAGCCTTATTAAATCTTTAGGCAGATCACCATTATTTGAGATGAGATAACTGAATTGGCTGTAAAACAAATGATATATTTGTGAGTAACTTTTCAACAGGTAGTTCTACCAATCAAATACCAAAAGTGTTTTAGTACTGGTATATGTGGGTCAAAAAATACTTACCAACACCAAATATTAAAATTAACCCTTATCCTATAAACTCTATTCAATTTTTATCTGATCATGGCTCGTTCCCATCCTATTTACATTGATTTAAATCAAAAACAAACCCAATTGTCTTTGTGGATCTGTTGATAGATGTATCATTGTTGTGTTCCACTGTATTTTTATAAGAAATTATCCCCTTACTGAACCCATCAATACCACTCGTAATTTATAACTTAATTCTTTAGTTAATAATTCAAATATTCATGTTAAGTTGATTTCTTATTTTAAAGTAACGAAAGATATCTCCGATGAAATACAATAGATTTTCTTTTGCTTATTCCTTATTTTAACTTCTGGGCATGTTATCCTAATCAAAATAATTATTATGTCAGTGTTTTTTTGGATTTTCCTTTTGAATTCTATTTGTTACCAGATACGATTTTATGTTTAAAATCGATTTTGTCTCTATACACAGAATTCTTTTTTTTTTTTTGAGTAACATTTTTTGATTAATCAAAGATTTATTTCTTATTTTATCACACATATATTTTTTTTATTTTTCCTATTTCCCCCTTTTCTATTCTTCCTTCTATTTTACACTATATTTTTACCTTTTTTGCGGGTCAATGTATTGACCATGTTTCCTGGTCTGTTAGTTTGGGTCTCTATACATTATTTATTTCAAATGTTTTACTTTCATGTTTTCTTTGTTAGTGATTCATATGTGCTTTTGTCCCTTACTCTTTCAAGTAACTTTATGATCCATATGAAAAAAATGCAAAAAATATTTTTTATAGAGTGTAAATAGTATTTATCTGTATGTATATATTCGTTTTCTTCTTTTTCCGAGGTTTTTGTTTTTCATTTATATGACTTACTGCATTAGTAATTCAAAACTTCCTTTCTTTATTTTCATGAGTGTTACAGCGTTCTGGACCCATTTTTGCCTTTTATTTTACAAAGATCTACAAAACTCTCTCTCTCTCTCTCTCTCTCTCTCTCCTCTCTTTCTTTCTCTGTTTCTTTTCCTTAAATATCGTATTTTGTTCATTCGTGCATCTAGTTACTAATGTTTATCCAACCATGCAATACCGTACCTAATGTAAATAACATATGCAAAAATAAATTGATTCGTTAAATACTATTTTGCGATTCTCCTCTTGTTTTGCTGTAGTAGTAGTTCATTCCTGGGATTCCGGTTTGAAAGTTCTAAGCCTTCGGGTGATTGCCATCCTTGTGTAATTGCCATTAATCCCCGAATTGCTTTTAAATGATACGTTTATAAGCAAACAATTAATTTCGAAGGGTCACTCTCAACTTTTCTGAACATCTTACTAATATCAGCAGTAAATCCATGCAAATGTTTCCTTGACTGTAATAAACGGAAAGTAGGTCGTCCTGTTGGATGCCAACAGAGTAAAATAGGTCATTTAATAAATAATCGGATGTGGTCTTAGCTCTTGCATCGAAAATTACAGACAGTGCTGGGAGGGCACAAGATACCTTGGTGAGGCAAATAATTAACCATCGTCACTGTAATTACAATTTTAAATTTTTTCCCATGTGGTTTAGGCTCTTATATTCTCATGAAAACTCCTAGTATATGAATTTGGATCTCGATTTAAGAGATTTCATAAATTATCAAGTGTACAAGAGGCTGCGTGATATGACGGACAGACTGATTTTTTCAAGCTTTCGATTAAATGCCACTTTTGTACTACATATCCTCTTTTAGCATTTCTTAATTGAATTTTTCCGCAGTGTCTGTTGGATATGTTAATAAATTCATCAGCCACTGAAACCAAAACTCATCGGTTGTTTTTCTCAGTCAAAAGTACAGTATTATTCAGATTAGTTTCAGTACAGGGATTTGTCACATTAGAGATGTTTCTGTACATAATCTGTGTAAGTTTGTAATTTACTATATATAAAGAAAGCAGTGTAAAGTATGTTTTATTTTAAGCTCAGTCATTAAAGAAGGATTTGATTCTTTAAACTGGAGTGTTTGTTCAGAAAAAAATGTACAACATACCAACAATGCTCGTCATAATATTTTAATTCCACGCTATTTGGAGGACTAACCTACTCTACATTTCCTATTTTCCAAAATAACCTCAGTGTTTCTTCTAAATTATCCATACCTCTGGATAAAACAAGATGTTTTATTCATTTGGAAACTTGATTGTTCACTACTGGTCATTACGTATCCGGAACACGTTTCTTGAAAAATTAAGCAACCATTATTTAAATTAATTTTATCTGCCTTTATAAATTCAAAAACAATTCAAAGTTTATCAAAGGATCAACTTTTTAGAGAATTTAAAAAGTCTGATGATTAATTTTGGTAAAGCAACCATATCGATGCCTAATTAAGGATTTCCTTTTCAGATTTAAGCCATTAGCTCTAACTTAAGTGCAAATGTTTTGAGAAGAAACAGAAATTCTGCTTAAAAGTAATTTTTTTTCCATTTTAATCTCAAAGAAATCGGGCAATCCGAAATTATTATATCAATTTCACTGACAGAATCTAGAATAGCACTCCAGGAATAAATTTTTCTTTATTCCGAATTACAAATTTTGCAGTTCTAAGAAAAAAATACTCATGATTTAAAAAAAAAAAAAAAAAAAAACCGCTGAAACACGAAGTTGTCTACTCCAAGTGCCTAATAGACGAAAGAGGGAAGAAATACTAAGGTAGTTATCTTTCTTCTCCCTGGATGAGTCATTTTTATTTTTCATTTTTAGCATATCAAGAAGCAATGAGTTATGACTGAACCAGAAGACGTTACATTTTGATTTGCAGCTAGCGATCAGGTGAAAGGATCAACAATTTTTTTTTTTTTTTTTTTTTTAAATTTCTTTTATTTTTTCGAGCTCATTCTTGATTGGTGTTTTGCAAGAGAGGAACCCTGGACCATTAGAGATCCGCAAAAGTCCTTTAGCGCTCCGCGAACTTCTTTATAATTATTACAAAACAGGAATGCTCATACAACACTCTGACTGCCAAACTGAACACACTATGTAACGTAAGTAATTCAGTGGCACACACTTAGACAATATGCGTGATGCGAGATATTATATATATATATACAAAGCCCAACGACTTTGTGTAAGTTGCAATAATAAATACGAAAGATAGACGGAAAAACAAAAGAGAAAAAAAAAAAAAACCACAACTACCAACAGAGCAGTAAAATAATAATGAATGTATACGTACATTCTAATCGTCTAGTTGTTCAATAAAGAACATCGCTCATACGTATACATATATAGTGTGAAACACTGGAACAAAATAACGACACACATCACTTAAAATTTTTATTTGTACGTAGCATTCATTCATTCATGAGAAACACTGATGCAGACGATCAGAAATTTCTAGAGATTTGAATTTTGGGCTACGATGAAACGAATATATTTCTCCATAATTTTCTATAAAACCTTTTTTTTAAAAATTCCCAATGAGTGACCTTGGACGGCCATCAGTCTGTTTTGGTCTTAAGAATTAATGATTTGAATAAGAAAAATTCGACACTTTGAAAAAAGTTTTCATTAATATTTTTCAAAATATAGAGTTGATCTTCCAAAAATTTTAAAAATCAATCTATCGATAAATACTTACCCGGCTCATTTTCCATTTGAAATAATTTATTCAATTCAGAAACAATTTCTCTTTTCAGATATTTCCTAATAATGTGTCCAAAAGTTATTTCTTGATTAGCTTAAATTTCCTTATACTCTCAAGTTTCTCTTTCCGGTATCAACCACATTTTTAATTGCATGTGAAAATCACTTACTTTTGGAATTGATAGTAATTTTGTTGTAAAAGCGTCGATTAGAACACGCTTATTTTCATATCTTCTATCTAATGCTGAATGTAAGGAGTTAAAAGTATCTTATACACTTTCAATTAGCTTAGCTTTATATTTCAATAATGTTTTTAAGCAGTAAAGTTTTTGCTCATCGTGATTAGGCTTAAATATTCCGTATAATTAACATAAATTGTAATTTAAAAAATTGATGTTCCTCATATTTAATCTCCAAATTATGGTAAAGGAAATTGTAAATGGGGAATTTTGACTCTTGCTTTTTTTTTTTTTTTTTTTTTTTAGTTTCTGAAACATTTTCGGCATAAATTACTATTTTATAATGCTTTGATATGCGAATTTTCTTCCTCAGTTCTAAATCTTCGATATCAACTTCTATCGGTGAAACAACATCAAGAGAATATGTCAGATCAGATTATTTCCCCGTATACAAGTAGTTTGAGAGCAAATCCATAGTTTCCTTCTTTGCTTCATCAACTACATCGAGTTTTTGCGTAAGAAATACTGTGGTCATTACAGGTCTTGGCTGGCTGTTCACAGAATTCCACCGTTTTAGTGAGCCTAGAAATTTTTGCCTTAATCATTGTGTGAAAGTGGTTAGTTATAAATATCGATTTTATCCATAATTACTCAGCACTGCACGAACCAAAATGGTGTGTAGCTCAATCGAATAAATTAAGAACGTGGGCTATATGATTTTTAAATAAGTTTTATTTTCAACAAAAAGCATAAAATTAAGGCAACGCTTAAGTGGAATTTATAGTTGTAACAAATTTTAAGTTTAATAAAGGAATCTCGATGTAAAAAAGAATTCACCCGAACACTTTTAGGTGTCTTCTAGTAAAAATTAAATTCATTTGAGATTTAAAGCTCATTTTAATATGTTTGTCTTAAATTTTAAAAATTTCAAGACTTCTATATCAAAATGAGTAGAAAGTCCACTAGACTAGCAGTCACTACTATTTGATTGTTGTTATCTAGCAAAGATGACTTGAACGAAAATGAATTCGCTCTGTGGAAAAGGCGCGAAATCACACAGACAATAGAAAAATATATGAACGTTAATAATATATTGGAAGTATAGTTAAAAATTTCAGATAAAAATTCTAAAAACTAGATGTTCCTAGAATTTCTTGAAATGGAAAATATCCCCTTTTGTAAGCAAAGTTTTTTTTTTTTTTTTTTTTTTTTTTTTTTTAACTGTAATATTACAGTTTACAACTAACGAATAGTGATACAATCAACAATATTTGAGTTTATTATTTTTGTTTTGACAATAATAGTTATTACGACATACATACTTCGTCTGAAACATTACTGTTTAATTTCAATGTCATTTCATAATTTAGAATAGAAAATTACTATTTCGTTTTAAAGGTTGATTCCACAATGAAAGAGAATGGGCCTTTCAAAGAACAGGAAATAGCGCAAATGCGAATTGATCATTTTCCACTCATACACAAAGTAGTATTCTCACTGTGGTGGAAATTGGATTGTGAGGCTATTCCTCGGAGCTTGAAATTTGTTAAGAATAAGATTTAATCTTCAAGATTGATATTTTGAAGATGGGGTGATATACGAATTTAAAAGAGGAATGACATGTCCTCAGTTTTTATTTCGGAGTTACCAATACTGTTATACCTAATTGTTCAATCCAAATGGAATAAAATTGAAAAATAGTAACAGTTTCATCGTTCGTCTTATGATGGGCTGAAATTGAATTACGATTTTACTAATTTACATTACTTGGCTCACAAACGTGATCCGATTCCTCTTGTAAAAAATCTCCCAATCCAGAAATTTTACATTCGGAAAAATTTTGATACATCTGTCATTAATATTTTCTTTTTATTTACTGTTGTGAAAGGACAGTTTGAAACAAGTTGAAAAAATTTATCTAGTTTACATAAAAATTAACTGTTTTATTCACTTATCATTTCAGTTCAGTAGAAGCAAATGCGATTTGTAATGCTATTGGTTTCTTCCCTATGTGGTTTAAAATCTTGTTAAAAAATTGTCCAATAAGGAACGCGCATGAGTAATGGTAAGCTGGTCTGATGATGGAGTATTTGTAGTACATCGGTCGTTGTGTGCGTACATTTGGGCATTTAAATTTTAGTGAGCTAATTGTTAAATCTGTTATTCTTCGTCAATTTTCAATTATTTCTATTGAAATCAAGAGTTCTAAAATGGCGTCTCAAAACATTGATCCTCGCAATCCTACAACATCTGTCGATACGTCAAAAAAGTCATCTGATACTAACAAGCAAGATGCTGCCTCTCATTCGGTAAAAAAACGGTAAGTAGAATATTATTTTGTATTTTTACTGTGTATACTAATAATTAAGAAAAAATTTTGTTCTCAAATTTTTCAAAGTTGCTCTGCATTTAAGATACTTTGCACTTCAGACTGCAGGACTTAAAAACGAAAATTTTTAAGAAAGTCAAATAATTTTGGGCATTTATCAAAAGATAGGAAGTTTGATTTTAGGCCATCAAAAATAGAATTTTTTTATACTGCAGGTAACAAATTAATTGACCTTTTTACTTTTTGTGTAATCTTTTTCCACGAATTCACAGATTTTGCTCTTATGAAAATATAAGAGCTATACATGAAAATATTAATACATTTTCATAATTTTTACTGCCAGGGATAGAGAATCTCATACTATTTGTACTGAATTGTATAAAATATAAGTTGAAAAATCAGTTCCTATAAATGGTCTATCTAAATCACTGAGCTTTTCTGTATACATTTTCATTCTCTTTCTTTTTTTTTTCTCACCACCAAAATTGCTGTTGGTGTTATCAGCAGTGTAGCAAACCAACTTTTCTTCAAGTGTGAATTTTTTCCCCCATACTGCATAAGATACAGTCAAAATTTGAGCAGTTTCACCTGACACTTCAACGGAATTTAAAAATTTCACTTGAATTATCTCCATATTGCATTATCTCGCAATAATTGGAACAGGTTTTACTTCACTTCTGTTTAAGCTATTCATTGTTATTGTTACATAATTAATACTTTCCAAAGATTACAACACATCAAATATGAATGGCAAAGTTACGTTAACAGTAATTGTCTCTGTTTTGACTCTAGCAGATGAAAATTTTATGGCAAATAACTTTGTAACCAGTTTAGATGTGGGGTCAAATGTTTTGAAATGGAGTTCGTGTCTTGCAATGTAGTTTGAAAATGTAGTTTCTTTAGCAGCATGCTCAAAATCACTGTTATTGTTATTCCCATCTTTGGCTATAAAAAAAAAAAATCTTTGTTTGCTGAAGCAGTTGCATTATAGTACTCTTATGTTAAGCTGTTTTCACATGGTCCTCAATAACACCCTTTCCTTAATGTGCAACAGATCATTCCTCAGTACATAGTACACAGTAAACATGTTCATTGTTACTGTCATTATACAATTTCAAAAATTTGTACTCCTGTTGCATGTTAACATTAAACACACATTTTATTTTCCCCCTTGCTGAACAATGAGGGGAAAAAATGTTAAGGATTATGATAAAAATATCACCATGTTTTTATATTAAAAGAAATTATTTCTCTACTTTTTTAGAATTTTAAGCATTGATTTGTGTGAATAAATTTGCCTTTTTTATTTCAGGTTGCAACAAGAATTGATGACATTGATGGTTAGTATATTTCTTGAAATTATACAAAATATATGTATTCATTACTTTGTATACTTTTACTCCTCTTCAACTGAGTAATACATTAATTTTAAATATCCAAGTTTCTTACAGCTCTAGACTCTTTTTGTATTGTATATGCTGTTGATTATTGGTTCTCTGATGTTTTATAAATACTAAAATAATGCTAAATTAATAAAAAAAATATTATATCTATAAAATCTGTTATAAGATTATAAGCATATATACTGTTATTTATGCAGAAAGCTCATTATAACCTTAATACAACATATTTTGAACTTTTATGTTTTTAAAAATATATACAACTTTATATAAACATTTAATGAAAAATTGACATTATTTGGATTGAAATTCAGTTTTGACATGCTTTTGCAGAATTTTTATCTTGTGTTTCAAGGTACTACTTTTCCCACTCTCTAGTGGTAAAATTTTTCTCTCTGTGTTATTAATTAAAACAAACCTATTTCCAAAAGATATTTGTCAATTATAATTGAAAAGTAAAATTTATGGTCAAAATATTGTCTATTGCTAAATATTCAAATGCCTTAATGTTGTTTTATAGGTATTAATTTTTTTAAATTTCAAATCTTTCTTTGTAATTTAACTAAATAGTTTCCAAACTTTTTATCTTTTATGATTGACATTAAATTTTTGTCATTTAATGATTAAATGCAAATGTTATTCATGACAGTAACTTGTTCAAATTTTTTATGAACGTAGCTATATTAAATTCGGTACTTGTCCATTAAAGCAGTGCCCGCCAAATTAAAAATATGCCAAGCTAGTTAAAAGGCCAAGCAAGCGTAGTGCGATATTGAAATGAAGGAAAACAAATAACACACCAATAAATAATATAAATTTTTTTTTAACATTTTTATTTAATAGTCTTTTATATGTTTAGAGATAAATCTAATCCCAATAAATTTAAAAATTTAGATGTTTAATATTAATATTTACATAACTTTTAGAACATCAATCTACATTAAAGGCCATATTTTCGAAATTGCGTTCACTATTTCATGGAAAGCATTTTTTTCCCGTACATATTTCCTCCACATAAATTCTGCCAGATACGATTCTAGATGATGACGACCCGTGCCGCACTGTTTCTTGTTATGCCACTTCCTTCATTAACATACAACTTCATGACGCGACCTCTTTTGTATAACGTAAAAGTCCTTTCTCTTGAAAAAAAGGAATGGCATCCATTTCGCTGTTTGGTAAACTGAAAATTGTTAACGACATTTTCAAAGGCAACAAAATTAGTATTTAAAAAAAAAATACGAAATCGATAACGCTAACAGGCAAGCGATATTTTACTAAAATGATTTTAAGTGCTGTTTCTTTAGGACTGTAACCTTAGGAGTTTATAACCAAACATGGTGATAATTCTTGCTTCTTGGCGATTTTCCGTCTAAATCCGAAATCGTAATTTAGCGGGCGCCTCTATAATGGACAGGTACCTTAAATTAATCTTTTACTGCAGTTTTTTAAGTTACAAGAAAATATTATTTTTGATCTAGAAGAAATTATTTAATTTGCATATCTTGATTGCCTTAATTTCTGTTAATATTGTATCAATTAATCAAAAAATTGTCAGAATTGAAAATGAAAATTTACATTGATAGAAGATATCTTAGAATGAGCCTCATTAGTTGTGCTGGTTGTATTTAAAATGGAATCTTGGAATTTTGGTTGAAATTGTCAATTTTTAATGCTTTTTTTTAAACTTAACAAGAGTTTGTCTGACTGATAGAAAAAGTTATATTTGTTTCTCGAAATATTGGTTGGGATTTATATTTAAAACTAACTAATATATTTGCTATCGGTAAATTGTTTCATTTTTTTTTTTTTATTTCAACACTACTTAAATTAAGTGCTAATAGTTGTAATTGTACCTTTTTTTTTATGGTTTTTCTACATTTTACTCTTGCCTTTTCTGGGATTTTTACTTTATGTATCCATCAAAGTTGAATAATTCATGTTGTAGTGAATAATTGAGGAATTATAATTGTTGATACCTATTTTTATGGTAAATTGTTTTATAATGAATGTGTTTTTTAGTTTGCATGTTAAACTTATTTTCAGATTTTAAAATCATTATTAAGGAGTGTAGGTGTTAGTCATGTTAGTTAAGTCTATAGCCTAGTGGTCATGGCTAGGGCTCGCAGGTGGCGGTTTTCGTCTAGTTGTGTGTTTGAACCTTGATGCCACTAAGACCTGTCGTGTAACTAGGACTGATGCAGGTTAAATCTGTTTAAAATCTGGTTAAATCTGTATGGTAGTAAGTTAGGAGATAGAGGCGTCAGCTCACAAGTGCCATTTTTGTCACTTGACTGAGGTTTAGAATTACGAACCCTCATGTTGCTTCTAGTGTGACATTAATTAAACCAATCTATCAATCAATAGTAAGTATAGGACTTGTATCGTTGCTAATTTTAAATTAGAAATTCAGTTTCTGTCTTGGTGTTTACTGCTTACTTTAATTTGCTTATATCAATTGTATGTGCTTTTTCGAACTCAAAACATATTTTTATATGCATAGAATAAAACCTGTTAAAATAAAACACTAGGGCCATTGGCAAAGGACCTCATAATTTTGAACTTCGGTCCAGTGATGAGGACAACTGTTTTCTCCTCTTTAGGTTTATTCTCTTTACTTTTTGTCTTGAGGTCCCTCCTTTCCTAAATATGAAATTTACAATACCAAGATATCGGTAGTTTTTCCTCTTGAAGTCTGATAAATTTTGGTCGTGATTGCAAGCCAGCAATGTTTTTGTCGAGTCATGGTTTTGACCCATCATGCATCTAAAGACATACTGTGTAGTGGGGTTAATGCATGTTAGATCTGCCTAGGCTCAAACTCTTTTGTTTGCATGGTATGGAAGTTTGGAGAGGGAGGTGCCACTTCAGGTGTTGTTCCCATCACTTGAGCAAGACTCAAATTTTTTTATATTGTTGCTAATGGCCCTCATATTGCTTCCAAGTGCAATATTAACAACTTATCAATCTATCAAAATAGTCTTAGATAAACATTAGTGACATCCTGGGATACTTGAATGATTTTTTGACCTATTTCCTTGTGATGCTATGCCTCTGTTATCTACATTTAGAAATTTATATTGTTGTTGTATGGTGTTTTTTGCAAATTAATGAGTGTTTAGTTCAGCTTTGAAAATATGACCCTTTTATCATTAAAAACAACTTAAGTATTTAAAACTACTTTTGGTGGTTCATTGAAACTATTCTTCGGATCTATTAGCATCTTCCAAACTTTTATTCGTCTTTGAATAGGGAGTTTTATTAAAAAAGAACCATCTTCTATAAATACATTCTTTATTTTTCCAAAAATCCAGAATCAATCTTGAATTTAGAAATGGAATTATTCAAAAAGTATTAAAAATTGGCAAAATTATGCGCATGAAAAGTTTTCTTTTAACATTAATTTATGGGGCGATTATTTTTATCATTTGCTGTTTTAAGTTTTATTTTTTTAAAAAAAAAGTTATCCTCTCCAAGAGGCTTCTTGAGAGAAATTATAAAATAAAACTTAACTGTTATTTATGATTTTTTTCTCCCAGATGTCTGGAGATAAAGGAGTATCAGCCTTTCCTTCTGATGAAAATATTTTTAATTGGATTGGAACAATCAATGGAGCAAAAGGAACGGTGAGAAGATGTGTTGAATCTAAGATATCAAGGCTTATCCTTCTCTTACAATATCTTAAGATGGTCTTAATTACTATATTTATTATTATTCAATTTGAGTAATTTCATTGGTAAATTTGCATTTAATTGCCTAAACTTTTTGAAATACCCACTTTCAATTCTTCCAGCTGCAGAGAGCATCTTAAAAGTGAACTTTTTCAAGAAAGTTTATATTTTTAAGACAAATTTTTATAATTTATTTTATTTTTCATTTTTATTTCTATTGAAATATCTATCTAAAAATCTGAAAACAGGTTTTTTTTTTTTTTAAGTTTTTTAAAACTTGTGATGAAATTGGTATTTAATGTACTTTTACTCATTTGTTTTATGTAAAATATATACTCAGCTTGTAAATTATTTTTAATTCTGTTGTAAAAATTTAAATGGCAGAAAACTTAATTATTGCCTTTTCTCTTAAATCTTTAATAGAGCAATTGAAGTATAGTTTATCTGTATTTTTCTAAAAAAGTTAGCTTTGAAAGAGGACCCGAGGGTGGGTAAAGGAATACTTTTACTCGAACCTCATTGAATCATTTCACTTTCCGAAGTGCCATATAAAATACAAAAAAATCATTACCAATTAAATTAATACCACAACTGTCTTTTTAGCCTCAGACAGGTTGGTATTAAGAATTTGCAACAGTTTAAGCCATCATTTTGCTTTTTCTTTGTAGGAAGCTCAAATTTTTTAACTATAGAAAAATATATATGCGAAACAAGTTATTCATAATATTTCTGCAATTATTTTAATTTTCAATTATATTATTTAATCAAACAACATGTGGCTTTTTTTTTTAAGTCTGGAGTAGATGTGAATTACTGAAGTTTTTAAAATAAGAAATTTTTAATTTGGATTAAATTAAGGTTTGTTTTAATATGTAAGTTTCCATCACAGGAAAATAGGCTCTATGAAGTTAAGAGTTATTTTTTTCGTATGTATTTAAGAATTGGAATATATAATGAATAAGCAATTGAGGACTTAATAATTTCTTAATTGATATGTAATTTTCACCTTACTTGTGATTTAAATTATATACTGATGAGGGTAAATTTATAGGTGGAAATGTCTGAAATTATAATATTTATATACAAATGTTGTTTTATTGTGCATGTTATCATTAAGTTTTACTTATTAAATTTGTCATCTATTCAAAGCTCTTAATCATTTTATCAATTTAAAAAAAAATAGATTTACTCTGTGTAATTTAAACAAGGTCCAGCATATCAGCTAGCGAGAAATAATGTAATATACAGTACTTTCAATATTTTTCAATAACTAAAATTAATTTTTAAAATTATGGGGTCATATTTCCTTTTATTATCTTTATATTTAAAATCTTGTTTTCTTAGCCAGTAGCATAGCTAGCTTCGTTGTAGTAATTTTGAGTTTTTCCTGAGGGAAATTTAAGTGCTTGGGCATTTTAAATTCATATACATACTTATTAAATTGGGCATTTAGTTAATATTATTCAATGGAATTTTTAAGAAGATGCAATGAATGGGAATGGAGGAGAATTTTATTTATCCAAAATAGTTCAGAGATGTGATGCAGAGTGCTCGAATTTGACACTGAAATGAAACAAAGTAATATTGTACATTTTTTTTTTCCCTCTGGTTTTTATCATTCATAATTTATTCTTTTGCATTCAAGAAAGTTACTCATTCAAATATTCAAAATGCAGTCATTATGTTATTGTTTCCATGTGTAAAAATATAAATTCACCAGTGAAAATTATAATTAATGTCCTGAAGAACTAGTAGTAGATAACGATATATGACAAGTATTACTTAAAATAAAATACAAATAAAAAAAAATGCAGCATTAACAGGATATAATTAATAGAAAAAGTTATGAAGTAAAATGTGCAAAAGAGATAAGATAATATATACATTTTCAATGCAAAAGTTCATAACTGGTCAAAAGACTGGTTATAGTATTTTTAGTGTTAACTTCTTTATACCAAAAAATTACCTTATGGACAAGTTTATCTAAGTACTTACCAAGAATTTCATAAAATAATCGTTGCTTTCTTACTAACTAGGCAGCTGATTACTCATCTATTTATATTAGTGAGTTTTGATGTATTTTCTTTATTTTATTGCCTAATATTTTCATAAAACTTAAGCATCTGAGTAATGTAGATAGTCTTTTTTAAATATGTAATTTGTGATACTGCTATAGTAGACTATTAGGAAATCAAATAATATGCATATTAACTATTTATTTGGGAGAGTAACTGTCAATCTGCTATTGTGTGAAAATATGTTTAGTTAATTTATCTGCACATTATACTAGGTACAACAAATTAAAAATCTTGTTGTACCGTTATCTTACAAAGCTATAATCAGCAGTTTGTAAAGTAAATGTACGGACAATTCTTAAAATGCAATTTACTTTTTGATATCTAAAGAATAGAGTTGATCAAATCAAACAAAGAATAAAACTATTTAAGAGTATTATTACAATTAATGAAATGAATTTGCTAAAACATTAGATTGTGCTAACATGCAAGCATAATTTAAAAATTGGTGACTCTTATAATTACATAGCAATCGGATTTTTGCTATAAGAATTCCTATTTGTAACGCATTTCATCTTCCATGTAATAAATATATTTTCAATCTATTTATTAACTTACCTGTGAAAGAAAAGTCCTTTGTTGTTCATGCATGTCATAAGAGGCGACTAAAATGGATACTTAGTGCCTGGGGATATAACTGGCCACCCTGCCCCTGGTGATTATATATCGGGACCTCGGGGGCTGGCCTTTTTTTGGTAGGTACAGGCATCATGATCCTGAGGCATCCTATTTATCTTTTTCTTTTCCATGGGATTTATTGTGTTTGGTAAACATGGGTGACCCTTCCTTGAAACACCCTAGAACTATTTTTGACCCTCCTTGTCAACCAATTTTTATCTTTTTTCAATTATTTCACACAACTAGATCACAGCTTTTTGACGCAGTATGACTACATTTGTCTATTTCGCCATTAAAATACTATCGCTTTCCAATTTTTTTCTCATGTCTAGCTCACAGCATTCATTACCTTGTTTGATGAAGCGTGGCTATGTCTGGCTCTTGGATCATCAAAATACTATCACTCACTCTTTATTCAAACATCTAGATCACAGCTTTACTTCTTTTGGCTCCCACATTTAGCTCTTGCACCATTAAACTCAACCATCACTCGTTCACTCTATTTATTCTTGAGACTTGCCTTCTTTAGATGAGTAGGAGAATCATGACCCTGAGGTGTACCCTAGTGATCTTTTTCTTTCTCGTGAGGTTAACTGTATTTGGTAAGCAAGAATGATGCATGTCCAGGATACCCCAGCGATCCTTCTCCATTTTTGACTCTCCTTATCAACAATTTTCCCTTTTTTTATATATCTTTCCAACATCTAGATCACAGTTGCAGATAGATGTGCATCATAGCCATATTTGGCTTTTCTGTCATAAACCAACTTTCACTCATTTTATTTATTGATCTGCTCATTCAACTTGTTGATCTTGGCTATGTCTAGGTTTGCCATGAACTTTTTTAAAGATTTGGCTTTATCTGTGTTAAAAAACATTTTAAGATGCAAAGTACACTTTTGATATCAGAATGGGAGAAAAGTCTTTTATCTCTCTCTCTCTCTCTTTTTTTTTTAAATATTTTTCTAAAAAAAGATATCAAGCAAGTTAAAGGCTACTTCATCTGTGTGTCTTTGAGTGAATGACTTCTATTCAACAAATCTCATTTAGTGATCTTGGTATACAAAAAAAAACTTAAAACTTATGGTTAAGACTAATAATTGCAGAGTTCCTCCTGTCATCTGTTATTGAATTTTAATGAAATATTCAGCTTTAAAACTATTCTGCTTTTTTGTTGACAATATTCACGTAAATCCAAAAACAATTTTATATAGACTTGAATTGTTTTTATCAAGGGTTTTTAAATTATTTAATCATTCTGTCTCCTCTATTGTGGAAGTCTTCAGTACTGACAAGTTTCATACTCTTAATGGAGCTTTTGATAATTACTCTGAATTTTTCATAGCTCTGTAAAGCCAACGCTCTTTTCAATTTGATAATATTGATTATCAAATAGATATCTTCTTGGAAACATATATTTGTTTTGTATATTCAGTTATGGAATTGTACTTTTACTCTGTTATTAAAATACTGTTTAAGAAGTTTGTTGTAGAATCTGTTCATTTTATCTACCAATATGGTGTTTGCATTCTTGGAACTAAATTTACGTGCTTTTGGGTAGAAAGGAATTTTAACTATTCGAGATATGCTGATGTACATATTACCTTGGTAAAGTGCAGAAAACTTGTTTTGTTGTGTTGTTGTTTGTTAAAGTGTTAGACCATCTTCAAAATAACTAGAGTAATCTGCATATTAATTAGTAATGTATTTATTAACAGCTTTCAAATATTTTGAATATTTATACATTCTGTATTTCTTAACTACTCCATAATATTTGGAGTAGTTGCAAAACTGTTTGATTCTAAAAAAAATGTGTGCTGGGATTTTCTTTCAAATTTTTTTTACTTTTTTAAATAATTAAACTTCATATGAAAAAATATTAATTTGTAAAGCCATTCAAACTTCATGTATAATTTATTTTTATTTTATTGCCAGGATTGATAGTAAATAAAGTTTTAAAATATTTATTTAGAATTCATGAGTTTTCCCTTGAATTAAAATCATTAAGAATAAAGTCGCTTGATATTTTTTAGAAACTCTTCAGCATATGTATTTTTTTATGAATCTTTTATTGAATTTTAATTTTTTATTTTGTTTCTGCAATAAAATTATTTTGTTTATAGGTTTATGAAGGCCTGACTTACAAGTTGAAATTGGATTTCCCTAATAATTATCCTTACACTGCTCCTCATGTGCGATTTACAACTCCATGTTTTCACCCAAATGTTGATGAACATGGAAATATTTGTCTTGATATCTTGAAAGAAAAATGGACTGCATTGTATGATGTTAGAACAATCTTGTTATCTCTCCAGTCTCTTTTGTCAGGTACATTAATTTAAATTATGAGGGCTCTTAATTATATATATAAACTTATTCCTTGTTACATCTCTGCATTTGTGTGTATATTCTAAATATTTTCATTTGCCCAAATTTACTTTGCATCAATTCTTAATGAAAATTTTAATATTTGTAATAGATGTCTGATTTAAAAAAATAGAAGAAAAAAAAAACTTTGGAAATTTATGTATCCTGGTTCGATTTTCTGTCTTCTAATCAATCAATTTCTCTGAATGTGTGTATGTATATACTTCAAAATGTATATGGAACTGTCTTGTGAAATCATTTAAGCTTTAAAAATTATTTTAAAATCATTTTTGGAAAAGAACTCTCCAACTTAAATTATTGATTCTTAATTTTTTTTTCTTTTAAAGGTCCTCTAAATTACCATGTGTATGTTAATTTAATTAAGCTTAGTTCAAAACAATATTTTCATTGACTTTACAATTGAGGAATTTATGAATATTTAAAAAACGGACAGTAAAGTGTTAAACTTTTGTAAATAAATACCCAAGTAAAGATAAGTGACAATCTGTTTCTTACATTAAATAACTAAAGATTATTTTGTACCTTTTCAGAACCAAATATTGATAGCCCTCTTAATTTACAAGCTGCCCAATTGTGGAAGGACCAAGTATCATACAAAGTTGCTCTTCATGAAAAGTATGAAAGTGATATGAGGAAAACACAGAAATTGTGAAATTTCTCTACTCCATATTTTTAATTATAATTATTTGCATGTTTGTGTGTACTTTTTGTCCTTGATTTTATCAAAGAAAGCAATGTGTATAAAAATAACTTTTAACCATACACACAAATTTACTCTCATTTGTTAATATTGCAATCATGTAATTTAATATATTTTTATTAATTGATGTCCATTTTTAAAATAAATTTGTGTAACATTTTGTATTTAAAAGGACATCATTCTTAATATGTTTAGAGTATTTACCAAATAATTATTTAAACAAACTTTTTATAAACATGTATATGCTAGTATTTGGAACTATGAGTCAGCATTATGTAAAAAGGATCAAATTTGGATTTAAAAATTTTTTGTCAATTTTTCTGCTAAAATTGATGTAATAAAAGTATTTTTAAACTCTACAAGAGAACATAAAATTTTGAGAGTAAAGACTTATTAATATTGAATATTTTTAAAAGAAGTATTTTTATTTACCTGCAAAGCTGCAATTTTTATGTATTTTCTCTTTTAGTGTATGTATGGTGTATAGTTATCTTTAATTTTCATCGTGCAATATGTTCGCCAAATCTTTAATAAACTATAATATAACTATTTTAGAAAATAAACTTTGTAGCTTCTTTAAATTTAAAGTTTATTGAATTTTAAAAGTATCTTTTGACTTCAGGTGGTTGATTTACTTTTGAAGATTGAAATGGATGTGTAATGTAGTTTATAACTTTAAAATATACTCCTTGTATATTTTGTAAAATGTTTTCAATATAAAGTATTTAATTCTCATAGAATTTTAATATGTTTTTCTTGATATTTGTGCTATTTCATATTTCTCTGTAAAATTTAATTGATGTAATATTTTGTTTATCATTTTCATTTGTAAATATTCAATTTTTTTTACTTTGGAATGCTTGCATTGCCACATATTGCATCTGTTTCAAATGTCACCTTATCTTTGATGTCTGCTTTCTGAAGAATAAATATCAGACAAATGCATTTAGTGTTTTCATGTTGCAAAATCAATTAAGCTAATTAATCATTACTTATATAAGTAGATTATTACATTCTATTCATGTTTTACACTTGTATTGCATAAATTTCAGAAAAGGTTGAATTAAGTGAACTTCATTTTATCCCAACTGAAAACATTCATCTTTTAAATAAAAAAATTATTTCTGGAAAATGTATTTATATAGCTAGCCTCCACTTGCATACATTTAATACTTAATTTGATTTTTTTTTTTTTTTTTTTTTTTTTTTGCATTATTGAATTTAGTATTTTATGATTTATTTAAACATTTTAATATTGATTTTCATAGTTAAGTTTCTTTTCATAATTTCAATAGTTTAGTTTTCAAGGGTAAACATTGATTTCTCCAGCTTCTAGTGTCATTTTTAAATTGGAATTGAAGCTAAATTAAGGGAGGGAAGCGTAGTTTTGATATTTTAGAATTACTGTTTAGAAAAATAAATTAGCCCTTAATCTTTGTAATTAATCCCTCCTTAAATTATTTCAATGTTGCTGGAAGAAGGGTGTATTTTCTGAAATTTTACTGTAATTTTATAATTATATTTGGGAATGGGTTTATATCCTCCCAGATTTGAATCTTATTTCTACTCTAAACCATATAGAAAGGAACTCAAAAGCCATGTGGTGCAGAAATTTATTGGAAATATTATCAGGTGGTATGTCATTTATCTTGCAGTGTTTAGTAATCTCAATATTCTTAAGTCTCAATTTTATATTAAAATTTTAGTTTGCATTCTAGTAAAAAAAAATTTAATATGTTTGCAGAAAAGAACTATACATTCATGATATTTTCGACATATTTGTGTAGAGATCTGATTAACAAAAACTGAATAAAGAGAAAGGTAAAAGCACATGACTGCACACCTTGTGTTAGTAAAATTATCAGTGTAATAACATGTAATTTTTAACATTTTTTTTAATGAGCCTTCCATGATCATTTGCAGTAGCAGTGTGTTCAAGACCCAATTCCTTAACTTTTTAATAACAACCAATCCATTAAAACTTAATTTATTTTCATTAGCACTTTTCATAAACTATAAATTTCAAAAGGCATTGAGTAATAAGAGTCATTCAATAAGTCCTTAGAAATTCTAAGAGATGGTGCATGTAGCATTGAAAATGGGTTGTTTTTTGTAAGCATGATTCGCTAGACTGCTGTTCAAGTCTTGTCATTTTTGTAATCATGACTCTTTTCGATCCTCAAAAATTCTTTATCAGAATTTTTCCAGTTAATGAGATCATCTTGACCTTTTTTTGGGAAAAGATTCACCAGAAGCTACCCAACTTATTTCCACCCATGACTGATGTACTGAAAATTGGAGAGTGATGCATGTATAGTAAAATTAGGAATTTATGCACGTTAAATCTGTCCAGGTCCAAAGTCATATCATTGGTGGGGAGGTGCAAGCTCAGGTGTCGTCCTCGTCACTTGACCGTGGTTCAAAATTACGAGGTCCACCGCCAATAGCCCTCGTGTTGCTTCTAGTGCGACGTTAATACAAACTAAACTTTAAAAAAATTATTAAACTAAACATACAGCAAATAAAAAGAAAATGGTAAATTAATTTTAAAATTGTGTTTTGTGTTCATAGGGCATTTAAGAATAAATATTAGTTTACTTTTTATGGAATCGCATAATCAATGTATTATTTACTTCAAAAGCATTGGAATGAACCTAAACATTTATATTACATTGCAAGAAATCGTAAGTATTTTATATATTTTTGCTGTTCTTAAAAATACAAAACTTAAAATAAAAAAAAAATTATCTTGATGTTCTAAATTTATTGTTAATTTATACACAAAATTCAAAATAGTTACAAAAAGAGAAATGAAATTAGAAATAGTTTTCAAAACAAAAAGTGCTATGCAAATTTAAAAACAGTAATTTTATTGGTATTGTACAAAATCGTGAAATAAAAAAAAATTGTCATTAAATAAATTTTAAAAAATATTTTCCGTTAATCATACGTATATAATTATAGATACATATAAATAAATTACGTAGTTTATTTAACTTTTTGTCAGTTACTTTTTTTATGCTTAAAATTTTTAGCATTTTTTCTCCCAACAGTAGTTATTCAATAATGCATTTGTTTCAATTGTGGATTAAATATGTTTTAAAACTTTATTGGTATGCACAGTAATAAACAAAAATTCACTCTGTATTAACAGCATTAAAAATTATTAAATAAATATACCTTAAATAATAATTTTATAAGTTACCATAAAATAAGTCAAAAATATTTTTTAGATAAATTATACATATATAAAAATAAAATAGATATATACCTAAATATATATAGGTTCATACATAAAAATAAAGCCATTTGTTTAGCTAATAAAGTATGTTTTCTTTTCAACTTCTTTAATATTCCCCCCCCCCCAACAGTGGTTATGTAATAATACATGTGTGGATGATATGCTTTAAAACTAGCTCAGAAACATGATCATTGTTGCAAGGTTCATCATAAAAAAATTCATTTGAATTTATCAAGCTAATCGATACTTCTGAGGCAATTTGACATTGATTATTTTGTGTAAGGAACGTATTCTCGAATCTTATGAAAGAAGTTTCTGAACTGTTAAATAGTGGTAGAGTACGGCTGTGACAAAATCTTGGATAGAGCATAATAAACTTCTAAGTTGCGTATTAAATCATAGTTAGAATTTAGTTCAAAAGTTCTAAGAGTAAGTGATTTGGAACAAAGGTCAAATTTTAATTTCTTAAAGTGTTCTGCTTGCACAAACACCAGCTAAATATGTTAAAACAGGTAGATAAGGTTGAGCGTCACAAAAATCTTATTCAGATAGTGTTATATTAAAATCATGTAACATTGATTACTCTAAATGTGATTTTCATTGCTCGAATCTTCTAAATTAATATCTTTAAACTTAAACTGCCCATAAGTGTTTGAAATTAAAGTTAGAGGTAAAAAAATTTGCATTCTTAGTTTAGCTTCTACTTCATAAAGGTGGTGACCGGAGATGACAGAATAGTTTCACTGTAGCTCATGCGTGTCGTAAAAGGCGACTAAAATGAGTACCCAGCGTCTGGGGGTATAGCCGGGCACCCTGCCCCTGGGGATTATATCAGGGGACCTCAGGGACTTGCCTTCTTCAGGTAAGTACAGGCATCATGACCCCGAGGCACCTTAGTGAACTTTCTCTTTCCCATGGGGTTTACTGTCTTTGGTAAACACGGGTGACGCACTCCCGGGATACCCTAGCGATCCTTCTCTATTTTCGACTCTCCTTGTCAACCACCTTTTACCTTTTTTTCAACTTCACGTCTAGACCACAGTTTAATCTTGTTTGGTGCAGCATAGCCAGATATGGCTCTTGCGCCAATAAACTTTACATTCACTTACTCTACTTCATAAAGTTGTCGAATTGTTATTAAATATCTAGAACCTGAAAGTGTCCTACATTTCCCAAAACGACTTTCTAATGCATCTGTTTAGATTTTCCGGGGAAGAAAATACCGAAATTTAAATTCATTTATGCAATATTTTGACATTTCAAGTCTTCACGTCTAGACCACAGTTTAATCTTGTTTGGCGCAGCATAGCCATATCTGGCTCTTGCGCCAATAAACTTTACATTCACTCACTCACTTGACATTTCAAGTACAGCGTATGTGGTATGAATAAAAGCAAGATGTGTTTCTTTAGTAAGGGCTCCAGTAAAACAATTTTTTCCTTCCACGAGTCTAACCATAATAAAATTTTGTGTAAGAATTCACACCCTTTATCTGGTGATAAATAGTCGGTTGTTCATAAGGATCAAGCAAATGTTGTTCCTTTAAAGGTGTTTTAACATTAATAATTTTCCACTACGTAAAAATCAAAGAAATGAAAAATGATGTTTCATATCTATTTAGTTTGTGTTGCTCTCCTAATTGTGGTGAAGCTCCTGAATAACAAAGTTATTAAATATCTTGAGCACAAGTTTCACATTTTGTTTTTTAAGAAATGTAGGACTTAAAGCCTTTAAATTTAAACCATAAGCAAACTTTACTAGATTATTTCTTCTAACGTCGTCTAGTCGCTTAAGAGTAGAGAAATTTGCTTCTAATAATGGAAACTTATGACTTCAAAATCTGGAAAATAAAAATATCCTGCATTTTTTTTTTATTATTATTTTATTTATTTATCCAATTGTTACGGATGTATTTAAAAATATGTGTACTAAATCAATAATAAAAAATAAAGGATCAGAAGGATGTGGATATACAATGCTCAGAAAAGTTGGACGTAGCTTTTCGATTTATAGAATTATTGTCGAAAACAACGCCTATAACTTTGTGTGTGTGAATCCTATTTTATCAAATTCCAGGATAGTTTTTTTTTTAACAACAGCCAACAGTTTCTCTCCATCAATTTTTTTTTCACCGATATTATATGAACTACTTTAAATGATGAAAACATATGCTAAAGTAGCTGCTTGTTCACTGTTTTGTGCCACCTCAAGAATTTTACCCCCTTTAAAATCTGAATATGGTTTTAAATGAATTTCATCGAACATCAAGTAGGACAGTTTTGTCAACAGATCTTAGGATGGTTACTTTTTTTTATTTATGCATGCTAGAAAATTTTCATTTGATTGTTCTGTTAGTTTCAAAAGAAGAAAAAAAAAATTGTTAAGTTCTGGATTTTGGAATATTGAGGTATCCTGAATTTTTTTAAAAAATTATAGGTGTGAGGAGTTATGGATTGTAATATCAAAAAATAAAAAACCCCTATTATTTCATAGGAATACCTAAAAGAAAACTTGTAACTGATTAAAAGTTTGAACTGGTATCCGACTACGTTAAAAACTCGATTTTCGGAGACAATACCGAATTTTTTTTTATCTATCCATTAAAATATTTGAAATCTTCTCTTTCTAAAGTTACCTTCCATTTGTAGCTACGGTTCATAGAAATCAAGTTATAAGCATTTTAATATCAGATAATTTCCAAAAAAATTGCCGGAAGTTAATGTTCTCTCAAAAATATTTATTTGTTTCTTATATTTTTAAGAATATTTACTGTTTATATTTTTTTAAAAAACTTTTAAAATATATTAAGATTCATTTTAAGAATTCTGGCGTCTCATTTAGTAGTACAATTTCCAAAAAATCAGTGGCAATATACACTGTTTATTATTTTGATGAGTAGCGTCTGAGTTCTGCTTTTAATTGTCATTTTATTTCTGTA
Source organism: Nephila pilipes (assembly GCA_019974015.1). Taxonomy (NCBI): domain Eukaryota; kingdom Metazoa; phylum Arthropoda; class Arachnida; order Araneae; family Nephilidae; genus Nephila; species Nephila pilipes. The sequence continues at coordinate 95,283 of BMAW01071181.1, read as the reverse complement.
TGAAAGAACTGTTTAAACTGCATAATAGTTTTTTAGATTAATATTATTTATTTAAACTATGGGTAATATGAAAAATAAACGACAGAGAAAAAAAAAAGTAAATTCCATGGTAATCGTCATTCTGCTTGTCAGACAACTGATACAGTCAGCACGAGCAGCGAAAATAAAATTGGAAATGTGGAAACAGTAGTGAAGGATAGCTTCAAAAAAGACATAAATACACTTGGTAATAGATTTTACTGTCTAGAAATAATTTCAAGCGTCATTGAAATGCTGAATTTTTTAGTTTAGAACTCGAGGAAGAGTCCAGATTTGGTTTTCTTTCCAATGTGCCCTTGAAATGCACAAACTGTAATTTTATTCATGGCTTTTCATCAACTAAAAAAGGAAACGAGATGAATGAAATCTACATTCAGTTTGTTCTATGTATGCGTTTAATTGGAAAAGGCCATAATGCTTCGGAAAAGCTGAGTGCTGCATTAGATATGCCGTGTTTATCAAAGTCAGCTTTCAGGAACTGTGAAAAGAAGTTGAAAGTTACAATACCTATTGCACATGATTCTGTGAATACTGCAGCGTATTAAATAAAAGATGAATAATCGGCAGGAGAGTTTGACAAGCTGTGGTGTATCTTGTGATGGTACTTCCCAACGTCGAGGTCACACATAATTGAAGGGGTGTGTAGCATTTTCTCCATTGATACGGGTAAAATTAGTGATATCGAAATTATGTCGAAGAATTGTCGCATAAGTGCTCAAAACGAAAGGTTTAATGTATCCAGTGATCCCATTTGTTCAAGAAATCATTTTGGGTCATCATCCAGCACAGAATCTGTTAGTGCATATCGCATTTTTGAACGTTCTTGCCATTTGCAACAGCTGAAGTATTCGTCCTTTTACGGTGATGGTGATTCACAAAGTTACTCAGCAGTGAAAGACATTTATGGAATGAATAGTGTTAGCAAATAACAGGTCAATTGAAAAGTCCCCGGCCTACCATAGTAAAATATATAGTCAGTAATTTATATAAAAGTATGATAAGATAATACATTTCAATAGTTATAGATAAACAAAGAGTAGAATATATTTCAATTTTTGGATCTATTTTTACATTTGGCTACAAATAATGTACATGTCAAAATTGAGAGTACATCCTTGCATGATAAGTAATAAGAAACTATTACTTCATAGTTTAACTTTTTGCTTTCAAAGATACTTCCAATTGACGTATGTTGAATTCACAATATTTTTAATTATTTTAAAAAAATTCCCTCTCTTTTTTTTCAATTTATTTTTCGAATTTCCCTTATATTTTATGTGATGTTTCTGTATTGGTTTTTTTACATAAGGCCATAAATTTTTATTACATTAAGGCAAAAAATTGTTGAGGGTTTTTAGCTGACGTGGATAATTGTATAGTAACCACTATTTTATAATGTATGTTATGTGTTCAAGATCATTGTCTCGCTGAAATGCAAAATTTTATCCCAAATTTTTTACATTCACCTTCAAATTCTCTTTCAGTAACAGGTCAATTGAAAAGTACCCGGACTACCATAGTAAAACACTTTTTTTGGCAAAATTAGTTTTTTTTATTCAACATAATACCCTTCAAGGGTGATAAACTGATTATAGCGACCCTCCAACTTTTCGATACCATTTTTGTAGTACGATTTGTCCTTTGCTTCAAAATAGGCCTCAGTTTCGGCGATTCACCTCTTCATTCTACGAAAATTTCTTCCCAGCGAGCATTCTTTTGAGATCTGAGAACAGGAAATAGTCGCTGGGGGCCAGATCTGGAGAATAAGGTGGATGAGGAAGCAATTCGAACCCGAATTCATGGATTTTTGCCATCGTTTTCACTGACTTGTGACACGGTGCATTGTCTTGGTGAAGCAGCACTTTCTTTTTCTTCAAATGCGGCCGTTTTTCGGCGATTTCGTCCTTCAAACGGTCCAATAACGCTATGTAATAGTCGCTGTTGAGGGTCCTTCCTTTTTCAAGGTAGTCAATGAAAATTATTCCATGCTTCATCCATTGTCACATATCGACGCAAAACCTCGGGTTTATTACGCTTGATCATCTTCAAACACTGCTCCGCATCATCAACTCGTCGTTGTTTTTGGTCAAAAGTGAGCTAGCGCGGCACCCACTTTGCACAGAGCTTTCTCCTACCCAAATATTCGTGAATGATATGATGTACACGTTCAGTTGATATCTTTAGAGTGTCTGCTATTTCATTCAATTTCAATTGACGGTCATTCAAAATCATTTTGTGGATTTTTTTAATGTTTTCGTTGGTAACAACCTCTTTTGGGTGTCCACTGCGTTCATTGTCTTCGGTGCTCATTTCACCACGTCTAAACTTAGCATACCAATCCTTGATGGTTGATTTTCCTGGGGCAGTGTCCGAAAACTCGGCATCAAGCCAAGTTTTTTCTTCAACTGTATTTTTTCTCTTCAAAAAGCAATATTTTATCAACACGCAAAATTCCTTTTTATCCATTTTTTTCACACTAACAAAAGTTGCTTCACTCAAAATGCTATAATTCACAAACTAATGATCCGACAGCTGTCAAATTTATACACGCATCTTTTGAGGGTTAGGGCTAACTTAAAAAACATATGGATTTAATTCTAGTAGCGCCATCTATGTGTCAGGTAGGGGACTTTTCAATTGACCTGTTATGAGTGCATTCAGAAAAGAGTCGGAACCCGCCTTCGAAAACTAAAATCAAGTCAGAAAGGATTAGGTGGAAAAGGAAAACCTACCGACAAATTTATTGATAAATTGCAAAATTACTACGGTATTGCAATTAGAAGCATTTTTGGTGATTTGCCAGGAATGCAAAGTGCTGTGATAGCAGCATTTTATCACAGCAGTTCAGGAGTGGATCAGCCAATGCCTGGCCAGTGCCCTAAAGGACAATTTAGTTGGTGTAAATATCAACTTGCTAACTGTATGCTGTTGCTTGTGGAACAAAAGTAAATGAAAAATGCAAAAGTCTGCCTAAAACCATTGTTAATTCTATCAAATCTACATATTTTGATTTATGTAATCAAAGTTTGTTAAAAAAATGTCTTCATAGCAAAACACAGAATTCAAATGAAAGTTTCAATGATTGCTTGTAGAAAATAATCCCGAAAGATGTATTTGTCGACCATGAAATGTTTACTCTGGGAACATACATATCTGTAATATACAGGGTGGTCATAAAAAAACTTTGCCAACATCTGCACTTCTAGCGTCCGTTCCGTTTAACCGATCGGGATGAGATTTCAAATATAGTTATTTGGAGATATGCGCAAAGATTCTATGAATGGCAAAACTGTGGCTCTCACGATTACGGTTATAGTAATAGAAATTCGAAATTTTCGAATGGCAATGCCTACTTTTTTCCCGTCTCAAAATGTTCAATGCATGTGAAAACCTTAAATAGTTTTGAAATGAAATTTATATTCCCAGAAACAGACGTGTTATGTGCATACAAAAAAAAAAAAAAAAAAAAAAAAAAAAAACTGTTCTGAAAAACTAAAAGAAACTAAAGTGAAGACACTGACAGTCGTGGGCTCGCACATGCCGACTAAATGACTGCCTGGGATATTTCGTGGTGAATTGGTAAAACTGTATTATCAAAATGGAATAAATGCTGCGGAAGCCTTGCGTGTTTATCGGCGAAATCTACGAACTCCAAAGACGTGTACCATGTACTTCGTAAGGTCTGCGTGATTTGGTATAGAAACTCGAAGAGAGAGAGAGAGAGAGAGAGATACGGGCTGCACCTGTGATAAACCGCGATCCGGATGGTCAACTGTTTCTGAGGACGTTGTCACGGAAGTGCATCACCCAGTGACTTTAAGACACATGCAAACCGCAAGAGGCACAACTCGTGTGTCCAACAGTCCTAAAGCTACCTCGTTCTGTACTTTGCATGCTTCCATACTGGTACCAGAGTGTGCAGATGTTGCTACCGAGAAACCACGTATCGACTTTGCAAATGAATGTCTAATACGATATGAAGCTGATAACGACGGGCCACTTCGCATATTATGGACGGACGAGACGCATTTCAACTCAAATGGCATCGTGAACTCCAAAAATCGTGTACACTGAGCATACAGGAATCTTCATACTGTGGTACCAGTACCTTTTTTGACGCTAAAGTTACTGTGTGGTGCAGCATTACAGGCACAGTTGTTCTCTGCCCGTACTTCTTTCAGGATGCGACACCAACGGGCTTTATAACATGCTATGTAACAGCCTATCACTATACAGAAATGCCGCAAAATTATGTAACACCAGAATTGCTTCATCTAAATGCACTAAATGGCATCGTTTGGATGCAAAATGGTGCACCTTCTCATATAGTTAAGTCTATTCGTAGGGTCCTAGAACAGCATATTGGTGATCGCATCATCTCAAGGCCATTTTCGTTTCCTTGGCTTCCTCGATCTGACTCCAACGGGTTTTTGGTTTAGGGAGTATATCAAATCCAGAGTTTACATGTGCAATCCACAAACATTCTTTGATTTAAAAGATTATGTAAAGTGTGAGATTGCAAACATCCCTCATACCATGTTACGTTCAGAATTATTGTCCACCGTCTCTCACATGCAGTGCGTAATTGGCTGTGATGACACTCATGCGGAAAATGTTTGATATAAATCAATATGTTCTTTTGTCTGATATGTGTTGTCAACAATGATTGGTGTCTTGTCTCTGTCATATGCGGTATTCCTCCGTTTGCCCTGAAGAACTGTTTTTTGTATGTGCAAAACATGTCCGTTTTAGGAATATAAATTTCGTTCCAACGCTATTTAAGGTTTTCGCATGCGCTGAACATTTTGCGACGGGAAAAAGTAGGCGTTGCCATTCGAAAATTTCTAGTTTCTGTTACTATAACCGTAATCATGAAAGACACAGTGTTGCTATTCACAGAATCTTAGCACATACCTCCAAATAACTATATTTGAAATCTCATCTTGATCGGTTAAACGGAATGCACGCTAGAAGTACAGATGTTGGCAAAGTATTTTTACGACCACCCTGTATTTTAATGATGGTTATAAGGGAGTGTTAAAATATTTCATGCATTAGATGTGTTTCCTGGGCAGTATGCAGTTGATGTCTTTAAGAACTTCGACTTTATTCGCATTGGTGACTCCAAAAGACATTCGTTAACATCAGCAAAAAAAGGATATATATATATATATATATATATATATATAACACATGGATCAATAAGTTCCGAGACTAACCCAGAGATGGCGCTCGTAGTAAACCAGTAACCAGGTCTTTCTAGAGTACTAACCATTGCTTGAAACGTGTCAAAATTTTAAGTCGATCGGATCAGAAACAGCTGAGTTATCGAGGTTGGAGTAAAGTCGTTTTGTAGTTTGTTTAAAAAATGGGAAAAACCGAGTTTCGTGTTCTGATAGAACATTGTTTTTTAATGGGTAAAAACACCATGCAAGCGAAACAATGGATTGAAAAATGTTACCCGGACTCTTGTCCATCAAAAGCAACGATTTGTCGGTGGTTTGCCGAGTTTAAACGTGGTCGTACCGACACAAATGACGCGGAACGCTCGGGTAGACCTGTGGAAGCCGTTACACCGGAAAATGTGAGTGAAGTGACAAAAATTATAATGAAAGATCGTAAAGTGAAGCTCCGTGAGATTGCTGAGATGACACAGATATCATATGGAAGTGTATTTACTATCCTTCATGAAAAATTGAGCATGAAAAAGGTTTTTTCCAAGTGGGTGCCGCGATTGCTTTCGATGGAACAAAAACAGCAACGAGTCGATGATTCAGAAAGCTGTTTATCGCTATTTACTCGCAACAAAAAAGATTTCTTGCGTCGTTACGTGACCATGGATGAAACATGGATACATCACTACACTCCAGAGTCGAAGCGGCAGTCATCTGAGTGGCGCACAGCTGGCGAAAGCCGTCCGAAAACGCAGCAGTCAGCTGGCAAAGTCTTGACGTCAGTTTTTTGGGATACGCATGGCGTGATTTTCATTGACTACCTCGAAAAAGGTAAATCGATCAACAGTGATTATTATATTGACTTGCTGGTGCGTTTGAAGGAGGAAATCGCAAAAAAAAAACGACCGCACAGTCTCGGGACTTATTGATCCATGTGTTATATATATATATATATATATATATACATATATAACTGCAAGAAAGTCAAACTTCAAAAGAAAAGAGAAAGAAGAAGGTATCACTATAATTATGCTGATTATAATTAATATGTTATAAAGTGAACAAAAACGGTTCTCATAAAACAACAGGTCACAAAAATTCTCACTTCATAGCGGACGGTACAAATTAAAACTCAAGGATCGTTTTGAAAGAAAGACGATGCCTAGTTATAATTTGCCAAATGGTGTTTTCATTAATATTCACGAGAAAGAATTTCCACTAACGGATAATATGAAAAAATAGGGGGGGGGGGGAAAAAGAGTGTAACACACGGAGCAGTTATTCCAGGCGGATCAACGCTATTAGTTCATTCAGCCTTTAGATGTGTATCGATAAACCATTCAAAGGAAATTTAAGACAACAGTATACTACGAGGATATTGGAGGAATAAAAACATTTACAAAAGGAGGCCAAATGCGTCACTCCGATCGAGAAGTGGTGTGTGAACAAATAATAAAAGCATGAATTGAAATTTTTTCAAAAGTGCGCGTTATAAGCCGGAATATACGTTACGAAATATCTCAATACAGATCATTACTAATAGATATCCATTTGCAAACAACTTTACTGAAATGAAGTACTAATTTCGAGCTCAAATATGATAAAATATTATTGCAGAAAAAATAATTAGTTCAAAATTTAACCCTTTCTGTAATGTGTCTATAATCTGTCTCCCCTATGGGTTAACGTGCTAATTATAGATTATTTTATTTTATGTTCTTAATGTATAGTGGTTAGATAGAGGTCACGTAAAAAATATCTTTTCTATGATAAATGAGCCATATTTTAAATCCATATCTTTATTTTAAGTTAACACGTGACATAGAGTGGTTACAGATTTCAATTAAATTATGGTTTCTCTCAATATCTGGCTAACAAAGAATATATTTTGCACCTACCTTCACTAGGGAATCATAATACAGCGATGGGGTTCCGGTCAGAGAATTCTAAAAGCACGGAAAACAAAGAAAATAGAAAAGTTAATGTTAAATTATGAAGTGTAGTGAAGGTTGGAGTGCGTGCTCTTTTAAGATACAAATGAAACCCTCGTCAAACTTAAGAAAGATCCCCTATAAAATATAATAACTCGCTTCTTTGGCTGATATTCCTAATAAATTAGGCGAGCGAAGACCCGGGCTTAAATCTGAAAGAACAGAAATTCAGAGTAAAGTACGAAATTATCGCATGTCTAAAGGGACTGTATTTACTCTACATCACCACTGCATAACTTATTAGCAGATGCTAATAATTTATTCGGGGAGGGGAGGGTATATTTTAACATGTGTCTATAAATGTGCAAAAATATGACTTCCAAATAAAAAAAATTAGCCTGTTTTGTGTGTATAGCTCCATGAACAGAATTGCCCACATAAATATCTTCAAGTTTGCTCTCTGGCTGCCGAAACGTCTGTCAATGGTCTTATTGGTAACTTAGGTAAGAGCGGATTACTCGTCGGATAATTGATAGTGACCAATCCAGTGCTGTGGCAGTCGTTCTGGCAAACTCTCTCTGTCTTCCCGTTCTATTGTCACCCTCCTGTGCTTAATTGTGCCGTTTCACTTATTCTTGTTTAAAAAAAATCTTCATATGTTAAATTTACATTTCTTGCTACTTTGATGTAGTATTTAAATGACTTTACACCCGCCTCTCAGAGGCCTCAAAATTAGGGGCTTGAGGAGGTAGATACTACCATTCATTATTTTCAGAGCCCATATATCCTGCCAAAGCGTGATCTGGTTTATTAATTAACTTAAACAATTTAGTGAGCTCTGCATTAGCTTCAGTAGAGTTCTTAGCGTTGTCTGTATAGAGCTTACTACATTTTCCTCCCCAAGATATGAATCTTTTTAATGTAGATATTAATGCAGCAGAAGTTAAATCAGAAACCACACATTTTCAAGTGTTTCACCTTGATCACAAAACAAATGAGATAATAATAACTCATAAATCTTATTATTTATCCAATTTCTGCTGATTGTGAACTCAGTAACCTAGTACTCATGGTCGCAGACTCGCGGTGGACATTGTTTTTGTCGAATGATAGGTTCGAGCCCTGATGCCACTTAAGACCTGCCGTGCAGCAGGGCTGATACCCTTTAAATATGGTTGTGGTCCCAGATCCCCTCGTTGGATTGGTGGGGCATTTTGGAGGAGGGGATACCAACTCAGGCATCATCCTCATTACTTGACCGAGATTCAAAATTACGAGGTTCGTCACCAAAAGCCCTCGTGTTGCTTCTCAGTGCGACATTAATAAACAATTACATCACATTTCAGCTGATTTTTACTTTTAATATGGACATGTCCACAAAAATCAATAGTAGAAATATAGGGTAGTCACAAAGTCTTTCCCTTACTACAAAAAAACCAAAAAGTAATACAATTTGGCATATGGTTGTTTTTATAAATTATAAAGACATTTATAAAGTTTTTAATAAAACGATTAACGTCAATCAATTTCAGTGTGATCACCCTTGGTAGCTCGAAGAATGCCAAAGCGGTATTCCCATTCTCTCCAAACGTTGCAGCGTTTAGGAGGGCTATTTTGGCGCTTAGTGCATGACCTGGTATCATGATTTCCTGCGCATTTTAAGCATTTGAATTCTTTTGTGCAGAAGTGAGAGTGATGGAAGCAACGATAACACTGATTAACTGCTCATCGTTTGTGCAAATGTTCGATTTTAACTGCAAGATGACCAATGTAATTAATTTGAAAGATGGCTTTATTTGCCTCATTTTGTGGTAAAGTTACCGAAAACAGTGGAAGGGGTTGACTATTTATTTATCCTAAAACTGTGCATGAGGATACTACTAAATTACTCTCTGCTAATTCCTGTATGATTTCAATAGCGTCATAATTACTGGGAAGACTTTTAATTACTGTTTTCAAAATTCTTTCGTTTGGCATTTCAAAAGTATGGGATTAAATTTTTTGTTCGAAGATATAATTCTGGATGGTGCGAAAAAGCTTCTAATGTTTTAGGATAAACTTTAAATTTTTATTTTTATAATTTCCTTTAAGTTCAGTATTAATTATCGTAATTAGTGTGTTAAGCATTTCAGTGAGATTTTCAATGAGATTTCAGTGAGATTCATTGGAGATAACTATGGGAGGAGGAGCTTTTTTTTTTCGTTCGGCTAAGCTGTCTGGGAAGTTTTTATGATAACTGTGGTCTTTGGCTGGTTGATTCTCAATATCATTAATGAATTAGTCATTGCTTTCCCAATCTGCTAAGTATTCCTCATCTTCCGATAGTTCAGAGTATTTGTTGGAGGTTGTAAGGGTGAATTCCTGTTTTTTAAATTTCTTATTATTAATTTTCATTATACGTTTTGGGGTGTTGTGTTTTCTTTTACTTTTTACTTCAGTAAATTCTCTATCTCTATTTGAGCTAGGGGTAGAAGAGTTAGTAGATTTATTAATATTTTTGTTAATCCTCATCTGATTTTCTAAATCTACAATTTGCTTTTGCATAATTTCTTGCATTAAAGTTACAGCATTTTTTAAGTTAGCAATTCCTTCATTTAAGTGATTGATTTTTTCCTTAAAATCGCCGGTTACTAAATCTTGTTTAACAATTCTTAAGTTCTCAAGAGTGGTGGTAGGAAGTTCTATTGAAGCATAGTAATTATTAAATAAGTTATGAATATTATTGATTACTTGGTTATTCTTATCATGCTCAACTGATTTAACATACAATTGGTGATTTTAAGTTTCGAGCAAAGTTTCACTAATAATGGCACTTACCTCCGTATCTGGAAATAAATCACGGAGAGCAGCAACCAGGTGATCCATTGACATCCGATGAGATCACTAAAATAACATAGAATGCTTTTTTCTAATTTAGACAGTCCACTTAAAAGTCTTATGGGGCTAGGCGCCGGTAAGTTTTGCTAATCACCGCCAGTGGTTCATGAAAATCGTGAATTATTTTAAAACTGATTAACACAGTTCAAAAATAAGTGAAGAATCAATAAACACAGTGAAGATGGAGTCCAAAAATGCACAAATTTCAGGTAAGAATATTAGCACATCGCTGATGAATGAAGATGATTCCGAAAAAAAATTGAAGTATCAACACGTGGGATTTCGCCGAAAGGTCAGCGTAGTGACTCGCCGATGAAAAGGGCCGAGACAACATCGAAAGTTAGTGAGAGAGAAAAGAGATGCGACTTCACTCTACGAAGTCAGGGAGAAGAATGTTTTGTTTTCCTTAGTAATTGAAGCAGTAACTTAGCAGCTCATTTGCACTGACGCATCAATAAGACTTCAAAAGAAATTATTTATTCTTCTTTTCTTTAATATCAATATTTCCACACAGTCCTTTCTTAAAAAACTACTCTCGGAACCATTATCCAATAAACATTTGCAACGAAACTCATTGCCATCATCGTCTATTAAATAACATATCATGGTACTCAAAAGGGATCCGTTTTGAGTGCTAGAATGATGCATCTCTATTTTTACTATTGCTTTTATTTTTGTGTAATTTAATTTTTTCTGAACTGGTAACAAATAAAATTATAGTTGGAAAATAAATAAGAACCTAGAAAAGGTATTTTTCACGATTGGCAGCAATGCAAGAAAAAAGGGAAGCATAGTTACAAGTTGATCAAGTTTTTTAAGAATTTGAGTTCCTTTCCTATTCCTTTTTGTTCTTTGTCTTCAAAGACTAAGGTATCAACTTTTTTTTATTATTATTATACAATTTCGCAAATATTACCTTTTATCCCCCCCCCCTTTTTTTAATGAATTGACTCAAACTGGGTCATTCGTAGTTTGTGACTTTTGTTATGGACTGAATGGAGGACATGAGGGAGTTAGGAAATGCTAAATACTTTAAAACATCAATGAGCGATAAGGAGCTTGTAATGCGAGCAGGAAAAGGGGAAAAAAAGGAACTGAGATAAATATTTTTGAGAGAGAACATAATAAAGAATATATTCTTATATTTCAAAGACTAATTCACAGTATTAAACAATGAAATAAAAAGCGAAATCCCAAGATATGACGACATCCTAAATATATCAATTACTAGAAATGGGAAGATCAGTTTTCTACTGCAGACCCTGTACGAGCAGTACAGTAATTTAGAAAATTTACTGAATGTTCCAGTTAGAACTAATGTTATATGGGAAGTAATCACTTCTCGATTCCTCCTATATGAAATCCCGATTGGTGTGTCTTTAGAAGATTGAACTAAGGAATTACAAGAGACAAATGACATAGAAATAGTTGAAATTTGCCATTTCATAAGATCTGGAACACGCCCGGAAATTTCAAAAGGGTTAATAATTATCCTAGGAAAGACACTAGAAGAAAACGTTCAACTTTGGCTCATAAATCGCAAAGTTTAGCTCTTCATGGGTAAACCTAGACAAAGTTCTAAATGTTTTAGTATTTTATATCAATCTCAATTTTGCCAACAACTTGCAACTAGTATAGTTAAATTCCGGCAAGCCCCGTTCAGATGAATATACAGTAAATAAATACTGTATAAGTTGTAAAGGAAATAATTCAGCTAATTCTCCAAAATGGTTTACATACACTACGCGACACTGAAAATACTGCACCAAGAGCACCAAGAAGGAGTGGCCAGAATGTGATGAAGTTCTGCCAACTGAGAGAGACAGTAAGGAACAATAAATTATCTTTATTTCGAAATAATATGCATAATACAGAGCGAGAACAGCAACAGCTCAGTAGGCTGTAGGACCACCGTCGGGAGAAGGAGTACCGTCGGTACACGAAGCAACACGTCTAAGTACAGGGTCAATGATAGAACGGATAATATCCTGAGGAATGGCTCTCCATTCTCTTTCAACCATTTGCCACAGTTCGTCTTCTGAATTCGGCAGTGGCAGGGTCTGCAAATGGCATCCAATCGTATCCCAAATGTGTACAAATGGTGAGTTATCAGGAGAGAATGGTGGCTAGGTAAGCATCTGCACACCTTGCAGATCCCGTTGGCTGATGCGAGTAGTACGCAGTCGTGCGTTATCCTGTTAATAAAGGGCATTGGACACCTCCTGAAGGTAGGAGAATATCACCAGCCACAGCACATCATCCGCGCATCGTCGGGCCGTCATAGTGCCCTGAATACGAACTAGAGGTGACCTAGAATCATACACAATTCTGCCCCAAACCATGATGCCGTGTTGTCGTTCGATGGAGCCTTCTACATTTGCTGCCGGATTGGACCTGTCTCCACGTCGACGACACAATCGTACGCAACGAATATCATTAGAGAAACAGAAGTGTGACTCATTTGAGAACACAACCCTGCGCCATTCCACCATCAACATCTCTCGAGCCCGGCACCATTGCAAAAGTTGACGTCTATGCTATGGGGTCAATGGCAGTCTTCTAAACGGATGCCATGAGTACTGGCGACTGGCAACCAATCGACGGGAAATGGTTCTGGTCTACATGGGAACATCCAGGATGTCTTGAACACACTGCAGAATGATGGTAGGAATGGCTTCAGGGTTCGTAACCGCTTGTCGACGGATAGCATCAATCCACGCATGCTGACGTCATTCTGGCTGCACCGGCACTCTTCAAACTGGCCACATTTACTTGATCCAACCATCTTCGCCACAGCCAGTGCAATGTGAATGCGTCCAGGTGTGTGTCAGCTGAGATTTGACGTAAAAACCAACCTGCCCTTTTCAGTTCAATCACTATGCCTCCAGTAAAATCGTGTGTCAGCTGAGATTTGCCGTAAAAACAAACCTACCCTTTTCAGTCCAATCACTATGCCCCCCGTAAAATCCTCTGTCAGCTGAAACTACCTCCGTAGACGACGGCCTGCCCTTCTCTGTTATTACACGCGTCCTCTGAGACAAGAACAAATTTTCTACGATGATTTCCCTAGCATAAATAACGGCATGAAAATTGAACATTCTGCGGGTTCCTTCCCTTATATCTTCCTCAACGTGTGCTGGAGGGCTGCTTTCTCATGATTCGCTTAACTCGGTGATGCGTCTACCCTGAAATTTCCATAAATTTTTGGCCCCTCCTTCTTGGTATTGTATTTTCAGTGTCGCGTAGTGTACATTAAAGAAAAACAATTAAAGAGCAGGCAACTCTTTACACTACTGGAAGCAAGACGACGATTTCGAGATAATAATGCTGAGAACTATTCTGTAGTATTAAGAAATCATTCACAGGTTAATGATAAGCAAGAATTGTTAAGTCAAAAATTTGAAAAAGTGTTGAATTCCTTTCAAATCGTATTAGCAAATCAAATGGCATTCCTAATAGAAGTTTTCCAAAAATCGACAGAAACAACATTCACGCATTCACGTAATATTCTGGAATTTGGGGCTCTCATCTCCAACATCAACAACAAAAACCATTGACTCACAGTTACAAAAAGTGCTGGTAACTAAATTGCCTAATGTCCTTTAATAAGAATGTATATAACCCAGAAAAAAAGGATGAGAATGGATGACATAACCTTGTTTGTATATATGTTCCATACATTTCCCCTCAATTAGCACTGTGGGTACAGAAATCTGCATTCCCTTCTACTTTTTTGATATATCCTCATGGGAAGGATGGAAATTATGAGAAGTTAAAATCTCTTTTTTTTTTATTTCATTTATGAACTTTTTGCATTGGAACTGTAAAGAGGCATAAAACAAGTCCATTTGGTTAATTGACCATCCTTTCAGTTTTTTCCTGTTTCAGGAAACTTTCCTAACAGACGATGGCAGATTAAATTTTCCCAACAAAACTACTTTTAGATTAGACAGAACAGACAGTCCTGGAGGAAGACTCCCAATAGAAGTACCAAAGAATATCTCTGCTTGACAAATTCCTACACAAAACACGCAAACACAATTTCTAGAAATACTTGTCATTAAAATAAAAATAAAAAATATCTTCTTCTATATGATTAATATTTACTCTCCAAGGGACTAAGCATCTCATTAACAAAATCTTTTTTCGAAGCTTTAACAGATTTAGCTTTCAATTTGGTGACTTTAATCTTCATTATCCGGTATAAAGATCGGATCATTCTACTAAATATAGCAATGACTTTGTTGATTAATCAATGGATTCAAATTTTATTATCCTCAATACCTCTGTTCCCACGCATAGTAGTGCAATAAGTAAAGTTGCTCTAATAGATCTTACAATATGTTCATTAACCTTAACACTAACAGTTACGTTTCAACCTTCTCATTTAATAGCGATCATTGTCCCATCAATACAGAATTCTCATTACTTAAGCAGGATAGAGTAAATGAAAAAAAAGTAATGATACAAGCAAAATCTACATTGAATAACCCAGAGGACAAGACAAAACTTACTGAAATTGTTCCTAAAATAATTAAAAATAATACTCAAGAAATTCGATTATCATAGAGATCATTTTCACCATGGTGGAACATTATCTTTAATGATTTCTTCAGACTCAAAAAGTTTTTCCCGAAAGCAGACTCAGATTTTATACTAAAAAGGCAAGGAAGATATATATATATATAATGATTTAACTTAATTCACATTAATTTCTCACTTAAATAATTTAATTTACTAAATTTGCCCATTATCTCCTTTAAACGATAATGTTCATTCGTATTTCCTGATACAATTCCTGTTCTTTTTAATTAATTCAATCACGCGTTTTAAAAAATTCTCACGGAACAGACCTGTAGGGATGATCCCTACCAGACTTTGGGTCTATATCAGGGCTTCTTAAACTTTTGTCATTCACGACCCCATTAATGATTGCGAATTTCTTGACGACCCCATACAAACCTTGATGACCCCATATATGAATCATTGTTTAGCTGCAGGTTGCACGTGTGTACGCGCGTGCATTCCTCGCTTTGATTGTGTGTGATATTTAGAGGTGGCGGTCAGAGTGGGAAGTCAGCGGCGCGCGGTTTATTCAACATGTATGATACCGACAAACGCACTAACAATGTATAGCCACAGTATAATAATAGCGATCATCGATCGTTTACTGCTGTCGGTGGAGATAGCTCAAAACCTTCAACAAATGCGCGTGTCTAGACGCTGCAAGTCCACTGTATTCCGCCAACTCTAGTGATGTTATAAAATGGTATATATAAATATTTGACATTAAAATCTCTCGCGACCACAGAATTTTGCTACGCGACCCCATTTGGGGTCGCGACCCATAGTTTAAGAAGCCCTGGTCTATATTTATCTTCCCTGGAAGTCCCTCCATTCAGACAGTTTGGACTCTGACGTTTAATTGAATTTTCCCTCAAATAAATAGCAAAACACAGCAAAAAACGCTCTCTTCTTATGCTTCTCTCCTTTTCATACTACTCCTCTCTTACGCTGGTCCTTCTCTTATGATGATCATTTGAAATTTGTATGGTAACTTCGCTTCGGCCCTTGGTGGCCGAAATCCGACTAAAGTCTGCTACAATATGGAAATAAAAGTATATCAGCCATGTATGGAATGATTCATTACTATTGACAAACGTTAAAATAAATACGTAACATTTAGTCGACAGGATCGTTTACATATATATATATATATATACTGAACACAATATATGTAATAATACATTTAATCCAAAAACCTTCTACAACATCATTAAGAAATTTTTTTATTTATAAAAATCCAGAATGAAATTTAAATATTTTTCAAGTTAATTGTGAATATATCATCCAACCTGAAACTCAACCCAATATTTTTGGAAATTTTTTTGCATTCAATGATACTCTTCGTCAGCCGCATTCTTTGGATTCACTCAGCATTGAAAACAATCTACTTAATAAATCATTCTATAATTCGGTATGAAATAGGGCTGCTCATAAACATCCAAAAACATAATTCCTACAGTAGATCAGATTACAGCCACTTTCATCAAAAATTTAAATAACAGTCAACGTACCATTGTTCTAATTTATTTTCAACATTTATATGAGAATTCAA
Source organism: Nephila pilipes (assembly GCA_019974015.1). NCBI lineage: Eukaryota > Metazoa > Arthropoda > Arachnida > Araneae > Nephilidae > Nephila > Nephila pilipes. The sequence goes on along the minus strand of BMAW01071181.1, from coordinate 79,144 downwards.
GAGTACCTCAATCTTGGAAGTAGACAATAATTCTTCCGATTCTAAAACCTTGAAAAGATAAAACTAAAACATCCTCATTTAGATCAATGAGTTTAACTTTGGTTCTTTCTAATACATTCGAAAGAATTTTAGCTGGGAACATCTCTTATTTTCTCTGAAAATAAAACAAAAACTTCATTCTCAACGTTATGGAATTGTTCGGTTTAAAAACAGTAGAACCGCTACATATCTTATACACTAGCTACTGTAGACGCTAAACAGCAAAAGAAATTTTTCGTAGGATTTAGCTTAATTATCAAGATTACTTATGATTCAGTATAATTATATGATCTAATTTGTGAATGTCTTCTACTTGGTATCTCTCAGAGGAATCGGATATACAATTTTCATCCGATTTTTGATACTTTCAAATCCTATGGGTAAGTAGTCTTTCAACGAGGAAGATAGTTCTGAAGGGGATACCTCAGAATAATGTTCGCTCCTCCATATTATTTGTAATCGACATGTACGATTTCTTTGAAACTCTAGAAATAGGAGTCGAATGCTCAATATATGCTGATGACATTTTTATTTATTGCTAACTACATTCCCTTTATACTAACTATAAAAAGTTGTAAAATATTCTGGAAAGAGTCACAAAACGGTACGAATACTAGTAACTTTTCTTAAACCCATACAAAAGTAAAATAGCAGAAATTTCAAATAAAAGATTTTGAACTTTTCTTAATATTTTGTTGGCTAGATATTCACTATCATGGCAATCCTTCGTTAAATATTTTGGAGAATATTTTTCTAAATGGAAACAAAACACATTTAAATGAATGAAATGAAAAATAAATCACTGAAAAAAATTAATAGCTTTAAAGGTATGACTTATAAATGTTATGGTCCGAGAACTGAAAATTTAATTAAATTAAGCAACAATAGCATATGCAGTACCTTTTATTAAACCTGTATATCATAAATAAATATAGTTTTATATCAGCTCAAACTTTTTAGTATAATACAAAACAAAGCTCTTAGATTATTTTTGGGTCTTCCATAATGAATGTTATGAATCCACTGTATAAGCCTCTCAAAATATTAGTGTAAGTCATTTGTATACTACTTAGTGGCAACAGTGTGGCGCTGCAGTAGTAGGGCGCGAAGTATATTGGATCACTCAGCAACTGATATTCATTTTCAATAGTTAAAGTGTGTCTGTAAATAAAATTTCTATAGTTTTGGAATAACGACGTAATCATTGAACCCTGGCTTTTTAAGTATTCAACAATGGACATCAAACATTGTGTTCCTAAAATTGGCTAAATAAATAATTCTCTCGGAGAAAATAAAACGATTGGAAAATAAATTTTTTATCACTCAAATATCAAACTATAACTTTTCTCCTATGCACCACAACAGCACTAAAACAATAAATGTGAAAATCTTGGAAAAGGACAAAAACATCAAGAATATTTTTCACACTTTGAACGTTAATGCAGAACAAATTGTGTCAGTCCCCAAATTGTTGTATTTCACGGAGCCTTCGTGTGAGAATATACAAATGAATTTGGATTTCAAAATAAAAATTTACCAATTCTAATTATAAGAGGACTGTTTGATAAAATAGTGAACAATAGTTTCCAGGATTTTTTCATCATAGCTACGAATGCTTCAAAAAATCAAAATATAACATCAATAGCAGATATCCCGAAAAATACCTCTTTTGCTGACATAGTAAATCAAAATAATTCTCTAGAAGCACTAACCATATGCCAGACTTTGGATGATTTAACTGAATAAAACAAAAATCTGTGAATTTTGTCCGGTAGCTACTCAGTGCTATCTGCATTAAATATCCCCAAAAGTCATGCATAGATTAGTCAGTAAGTCTTTTCTATAATCATATTTTCATAACCAGACAACACTTTTTTGGATTCCAGGACACTCCAAAAATTTTTGGAATGAACATGTGGTTAATCCCGAAAGCTCGGTACCGGAGCAAAATATTTACATCGATTGGATTGTCCCAGAAGACATCAATAGCAATATTTTCAAGAACAAAATGAAAAGAATTAATGGAAACTTTTATTCAAGAAAATATTTCGAAATCTTAGGAAACATCCCCACCATTGACATGATATCAGAATGGACAAAAAATAGAAGAGAGAAATTACTAAGCAATCGAATCATCAGCAATATGATCATGACTCCCGAGCTTTCGCACATATCTAATTTCAATGATAATGTGTTACTATACCAACGATTTGGAACATAATTTTTTGACTTGTAATAAATACCTGTCCTATAGAAATCGCCCATGTAATGTACTCAAGATAGCCCCATAGTGCAATATTACTTTCAGAGAGCTTATAGAGAATACTGTAGTTAATAAACAAGTATTCACAACATTTTTACAGATGATGGAATATTTTGAGATCTATATATTTGAATTAAAAGAATATTTTAAAGGGAATAATAGTCTTTTCGTTGCTTTTTATTCCATAAAATCAAACAACTAATCAAACAATCTAGAAAAAAAATGATGTTAAAATGTTATGAATGGGATTCCTTGAGCAAACTTTGCAGATATATTCTACGTAATGAATTTAAAGCTATATAATTACTACACATTTTACTTTACACTTTTTAGAAAATATCTAATCGGCTGATTTTAGGAAAAAAATCTTATTTTTAATTAAATTAATGCTAAATAGAATATTATTTTCTAATTTTAACAGCAGATAGTGAAAATAAAGTATCTTTTGATAACTTCACAGCATGAGTATTTTTTATACATTTACATATTCAAAATAAATTGATTAATTAAAGTAAATGCTGACAAAAATAATTTGAAATCATTTTATATCATATAGTGTATTGTGAATTTAGGTCAAAGCTTTTAATATTTTAATAGGAAATACCTAAAAAATTCGCTTCAAATGCTTTAATATGCAATGCATAAGATATTATACTCTTACTAAAACACACAAAATAATATATAAATATGTTTTATTATTTTAGGTTGCAGTATCTGTAAAAATTAAATAATAAATTTATAAACTTATTTAATTATTTTCTATGCTTTTAGTAAAAGAAACAAGTTAATAAATGTACACATGAAATATTTTAAATATTTAAATTCATATTCGACTCTTATTAGCATTCCTGATACAGAATAATAAGAATATATATGAAAAAGAAAACTTTCATAAAAAATTCTTTGTAAATCAGTATTAGATTTGATCAAATTCATCAATATATATATAACACATCGATCAATAACTCCCGAGACTAACCCAGAGATGGCGCTCGTAGTAAACCAGTAACCAGGTCTTTCTAGAGTACTAACCTTTGCTTGAAACGTGTCAAAATTTTAAGTCGATCGGACCAGGAAAAAGGTTTTTTGAAGTGAAGTGAAAAAGGTTTTTTCCAAGTGGGTGCCGCGATTGCTTTCGATGGAACAAAAACAGCAATGAGTCGATGATTCAGAAAGCTGTTTATCGCTATTTACTCGCAATAAAAAAGATTTCTTGCGAAAAAAAAAAAAAGAAAAAAAAAAAGAAATTTTTTTTTGGAAAAAAAAAAAAAAAAAAAGATTTGGAAAAGCGTTGGAATGATTGTATCACCCTAAAAGGTGATTAACAAAAGGTGTTATGTTGATGAATAAAAAAAAATTTTTGCAAAAAAAATGTTGTTTTCAATGTTAGACTCGGGAGTTATTGATCGATGTGTTATATATACAGTGGATCCAAAAATTGAATATACACCTTCGTTTTTCGACATTAAAAGTATAAAAGAGTAATACTGAATATTTATATAAAATAAATATATGTATATAAGTTATAAAATATATTTTTAAGAAATGTATTAGACGTGAAAACAAGTATGTGTGTGTGTGAAACCCGTTTAATAAATTAACTATATAATTTTTAAGAATAAACTACAACATATTAAGTTACAAAATTGAGTATACACCTGACATAACTTTTAAATGAAAACATAAAAAGACACTCTAATAATTTAGTTGCACATTCTTTCGAATGAATGACGGCTTCCAGAGGGTGTGGCATCGATTTTTTATTATTTTACTTGTGGTTTTAGCCTATCCTTTTCTTAAAACAGTTTTTAAATGGTCCTTACTCGTGATATGGTGTTTTTGGACAGGTTTTTCCAACTGTGATAATAAATTTTCAATAACGTTTAGATCAGGTGATTGTAGTGGAGTGTGTAACTGTGTTTTACAGTTGTACAACAGCCACAATTGTACAACTATAGTTGTATGCTTTGAATCATTATCGTGTTGAAAAATGAAACTCGATCCTAAACCCAACTTTTAAGCACTTTGCTTTAAATTATTTTTCAGAATGTTCAAGTATTGAATTTTGTCCATGATCCCATCAATAAACACTAAATTTCCAACATAATTGGCTGACATACAGACCCACACAGACCATAATCTACTTTTTCAAGTACAGAATCACCTCCATACTTAACAGTAGGAACGTCAAGTATAGAGTGTTTTTAGGAAGCAACTGACTGTTAGGCTTCCGCCAAACATAGCATCTCCTCTCACTTCCCAAAACATTAAATTTGCTCTCATCACTGAATATAACTTGATTCCAGAAGTCTGGAGACCTTGAAATATAATTTTCAGCAAATGAAAGCTTTTTCTCCTACTTTCGTTTAGAAATGAAATATTTTCTCCAGGCAAAACGACCATTAATGCCTGCTTTCCCGAGTACGTTTCTAATTGTTTCTGCAGAAGCAGGTCTTTGTATGATAGAAGTGTTTGCAGCAACTTTGGAGCACTTTCCTTTGGAGTTTCGGTTTTCACCAAAGGGTGCATTTCCAAATTTTCCGGTTAACAAAGTACCTGTCTTTAGGTAACTGATATTTATCGTTATGTAATTAACATTTATATGTATCTTTATAAGTACAAAAATATGCTATACGAGGATCGTTCAATAAGTCCTTAGAAAATTCAAGAGATGGACTCGTACATCGAAAATGATTTGTTTTTAGACAGCAATCATGACTTAATAGATAGCTGTCTAAGTTTCAGTTACTTCCATCAAATTGTTTCATTTTTATTGTTGATTAAAACAACAAGCTTATGTTTACTTAGAAGAATGAAAAATTTCGAGCGATGGGGTTAAACACTTACATTAAAAAGATTTTACACAGAAAGAGATCAAACTGAGTTGGAAGAATTTCATGGCACATCTGCTCATGTGTTTATTACATGTTCTGCAACTATTTACAATTGGTATATGAGTTTAAACGAGGTCATACATCCACAAAAGATGGACGTCGTTTGGTACATCCAATGAAAGTGACTACTCGCGGAATGATTGACAAAATTCATGATATGGTATTGAGTGATGGAAGTATCAAAGTGCACAAAATAGTTGATGCCACTAGCCTATCGCAAGAAACAGGGTTTTCAGTTTTAGGCAAAAAAAATTGGGTGCTACATTTTCTCTCAATGGGAAATGAACGTAATCGTGTGATCGACTGTCAGGCTATTTGGCCTTTTTTTTTCTCCCAATCCTGACAAGTGTATGCTTCAACATATATAACTGTGGACGAAACATGGATGCATTTCTACACTCCAGAGACAAAGGAACATTCAAAATAGAGGGGGTTTGAAGACGAACGGGTTCTAAAGAAAGCAAAGAGAGTGAAATAGGCCGGCAAGGTGATGACTATTGTTTTTTGGGATGCACGCAAAATCGCTTACACCGATTACTTGGAAAAAGGGAAAACAATAGCTGGAGAGTATTATGCGTCGTTATTGCAACAGTTGAGCGAAGAAATTGAGAAAAAATTCCTCATTTCAAAAAGATCCTTTTCCATCAAGACAATGACGGATGCACACTTGTGCAGTTTCGATGGCCAAAATCAGCGAATTAAAGTTCGAATTATTATAACGGCTACCGAATTATAACCAGATTTGACCCCCAGTGACTTTTCTTTTTATTTCTAATCTTTAAAAAATGGATCGCTGTGTCAATGGTTCACGTCGAACGAAGAGATCATCGCTCCAACAAATGCCTATTTTGAGGACCTTCCAAATTGTTACTTTTTATATGGCTTAAAAAAGTTGGAGAGATCCTTGGAAAAGCGTATAGGCCTTAAAGGAGATTACGTTGAAAACTTGTAAGAAAATCTACTTAATATTATGTTTAATATACCTAAAATGTTCCATGTAGCCTCTTCGAAAAGGACATAGAGATAAAAAGAGATTATGTTGAAACAAATCTACCTAAAATAATTCACCTTAGCCGGCAAGCCCCTCTCCTAACTTCCACATCAAGCCAACGGGAGGACTTTGGGCCCCAACAGATTTAACGTGCATCAGCTCCAGTTACACGGCGGGTCTTTGGTAACCAAGGATCGAACTTGGATCTAAGTTATCGAAAGACTAAGTAAATGTGCAACAAAAAATTATCTCTATCTCACTCACACACACACACGACGTGGCATATAGTGATAAGGCTCCCTGATGGTCTCCTGCGGTAGTTCTTGCCAAATTTGCTCTAATTGTCGGGCTGTATCATCAACATTCCCTGGTAAATGCAGTCGCATTCCCATCATATCCCAGACATGCTTTATTGGAGAGGGATCTGGCTGGCCACGGAAGTGTTTGACAAGCTGTAAGACAGTTCATAGTAATACGTGCAGTATGTGTTCTGGCATTATCCTGCTGAAAAATAAGGCCAGGATACTGCAAAAGAAACGATAGCAAAACAGGTCTCAGAATGTCGTCGACGTACCACTGTGCTGTAAGTGTGCCTCTAATTACGACCAAACGGCTATCAAGAGAAATGGCATACCAGACCCTAACAAGGCCAGTGTGTGCCTTGCAAAAGTGAAAGCAGGATCATCAAGCTGCCCTGGCCATCTCCAGACACGTCGTCGATGATCGTCAGGACACAGTTGGAAGTGGGATTCGTCGCTAAACACTATTGGTCCCATTCGTCGCTAAACACTAACAGTCAGCTTCATTCCAACCTGATCGAGGCAGACACCACTGTAATCTGGCTCGACAGTGTGCAGGCATGAGTGGCAGGTGGTGTAGCTGTCGATTCGAGCATAGATTTCGCTCTATAAACCATCTATGAATGATAATGGTGCACACTCGTGTGCGGGTCACACGTCTGATGGTTGATAACGATGAATGAGGCGCTGTAACAGATTATCTGACAATCACTCTATCCTCCCGATCTGCTGTGGCCCTAGGTCGACCGCTATCAACATGACGCTGAAATCTTTCATTGTCAACCCATTCTTGCCAACATCTTCTAATCGCCGCATGGCTTCGACCCATGTGACGAGCGATTCTTCGATTTGCCCTACCTGCCTCTTTCAAACTCTGATAGTTGCTCGTAATGAGCTGGAATCTTGCGGCGAAGCATTTTTTCAGTCGTTGAAAGGTATCATAAATCGCAATGCAACAGAAAATGTGACCATCAGATTGAGAATCGCCTCTTATATACACCTGCTGAGTGGGCATTTCCGATGCGCTGTAGCTCCCACTATTCATTTATTGGACACCAAATTTTAATCATTTGCATGTTCGGTCCAAATGTCTTTGCACACGAAATTTCATTCCAATCGGGCAACTCCTTGGTGAGTCGTTTTTTTTTGTTATAGAGTGTATATCTCCAGAAACTGCGTACCAATTCTAGTCATTGCCAATTTACGACATGCATGAGCTACAGTAGGACTGTTTTTTCACACCCGGTCACCATACGGGTGCTTTAAAGTAGAAACCTTTATACCAATAATCGACTCGCTAATTTGCAACATACAAACGCGCAGTAAAAAAAAAAAAAAAAAAAATGAGGAAGTATTTGAACTGTTAAGATTTTTTTTGAAAATATTTGTAATTTGGCTGAGATCAAAATTAAAATAGTATGTGAGAAATTATCAAATTTTACGATAAAGATATTCATGTGGAGGAACTGAATTTGGAATACCAACAATTCAAGTCATATTTAATCATCGATGGCAAAAAACTGAAGAAAAAGCAAAGAGAAAAAATGGAAAAAAGGAGATTCATAAGAAATGTAATTCTACAAATCAGATGAAGAACAGTTGTTGGATGAGGGGAATGGGATCGAGGGAATCAACACACTCTATACATACATGCATAATGAAAAACTACTCACTGCGTTCCCAAATATTAAAGTGGCCGCGGTAGCCTAGTGGTCATGGTCGCGGACGGCAGATTTCGTCGAGTTGCGGGTTCGCGCCTTCATGCCACTAAAGCCAGGTTCCGCCGTGTAGCCAGGGCTGATGCATGTTAACGGGGCCCAAAGTCTTCCCATTGGCATGGTGTGGAAGTAAGGAGAGGGGGTGTCAGCTCAGTTGTTGTCCTCGTCACTTGACCGAGGTTCAAAATTACAAGGTCCGTCACCAATAGCTCGTGTTGCTCCTAGTGCGACGTTAATACAAACAAACTGCCCCATAATAGGATTATAGCCTTTGTTTTGCTCTATATCCCACAAAAACCAATCAATCAGACCGCCACAGTGCGACGAAACAGGCATTTTCTTGGACGACAATTTTTTTTTTTTTTCTCAATGAGTTAATATAATCGTCTTAAAGGTTCTTGGGTTTCAGAAAACATAGGAGTAAATATTATATATGAACGCGCTATAAAAAATCTTTGTCACGTAAAATCATTCTGTACAGATTTATTTTATTTTTTATTGGAATAATAGTTACATTTTTCTTCAGAGATTTTTAATTTCTATGTCTGAAAAAAATATCAACAACTTTAATAATTTATTATCTGCTTAAATTTTTTTGTCTGCCTTTATTTTAATATTTTATTGTGTGCCTTTATTTTAATAAGTGAAAAGAGCATTGTCAAAAGTTTTAATAATTTATTGGCTTCTGTAATACTTTATCGTTTGCCTTTATTCGTCTTGTTGTAATATTGGCACCATTTTTTACTTTTAGAATATTTTTTTTATGTTTTTTGAAGGTTGTGTATTCTATATAACTTCGATCATTGCGCTTGGATTTTTTTATAATAAAAACAATGTTTGGGACAAACCATGAGTTATTTAATTTATTAATACAGCCTAGAAGTTCATAAAATCATCTAATTCTAAAAGAGAAAATTTTGCTCAACACGTCTGGTTTGAATTAACCTCAGAGTAACATTTTACTTCTTGAAAACTGTCTTAAATCGTTTTGTACTCATTTGAAAAAAAAATGGATGGATGCTAATTACAACGAAAAAAAATTCTATCTTCATAAATATGATGATTGGATCAATAAAGGTTTTGACTCAATTGATATAACATTATAATGAAATTTATATACATGGAGTTTTAAATTGTATTTAAACACTAAAACATTTGCACAGTCGATCATATCACTTATAACAGAATCAAAATTATCATCACACATAACAGAATTGGAATTCTAGCATACGATTGGTTCTTCTAGATTTTGATTCGATTCAGAATATAAAATTCCTTCTGAAGAAACAGAAGTGTTTAACCTTGAAAATAGCAGTTTTTCTTGCTTTTGTGCAGAAGACATAATAATCAAAGCAAAATATAAATGAAAACTAAATTAGAAATAACATGCTACCCGAGTGATGTAAAGAGCAGGATGAACAATTCATAGCATGACACAACTAGAGAAATGACAACATGCCCAGGAATCTGCGCAGATGTTCTGGGAGGAAACTAGCATTGGAGGGGCTAAACACCTTGTAACATTTACTTTCTTATAATGCAAGAGCGGGGGAGAAATGCCAGCAATATCTTCGGGCTTCCCCAGCGGGGTATAGCCTTCCGTAACGAGTCGTGATTTAGAAGGTTATATGCTTGGAAAGGCATACAGGAGAAACGACTATGAATAATTCAGAACAGGATTGAGGCGGACCACTGACGAAGGTGTTCTCGCTCTTTTAGATGAACTGGTTCAAAAGAACAGGTCGTTCCTAACACGTATATACTCCGAATTCCCAATAATAAAGACATATCGAAACGAACAAAGCTTTACACTGAATATTGTTAAAATTTTATATTCGTGTCGAAAGAATAAATTTTCAGGATTATCCTCCAATTGAATTAAATAGTGGTCTTTACAGAAAATTTATTTCATAAAGATGAGTTTAAAATTCCCAAGTGCTTTAATAATCATTATTATCTTATTGGGAAGCATTGATAAGAAAAACCGATCGTTTTTAATAGATATAAAATAATTAGTTCTTTATAATTGAACATAATTTCATTGATGTAAGAAAACAAGTTAGAAATTAGCTTGTTTTCATATAGATAATATAATTCTTTAAAACAATATTTAATGGTTATATTTATTTTTATTCAGTACATTTCTTTCTCAACTCTCTAAATTTTGCAACAAAGGAGTCATCGATATGCCTCTTTATTGGCAATATTTTATGACAATCGTGTTTGGAGGAATTTCATTCACAAAATCTGAGAGGTATTCACATTTCATTTCCAACTGTATATATTTTAACCCCAGATATAATCATTTAAAGGAGAATCTATTTCATGATCAGAAAGATAATCTTCTGAAAACTCTTGATGATTGATTGATGTAAAATAACGATAAATTACTTCATCTCCTAATTGGTTATTCATCAGATTAAAATTACATACTTGTACATTATCAATTTGGATATCTTAATCAAGCGGTATTTCATAATTCAAATAATATTGGGCAAAGTTTCTTCTATGTTCGTTGCAAGTACAACAATTTTTGGGATGTTTTCCATGGAGTGATATAAATATCCTGCAACCAATAAACATTTCTAAGGAGTAACACGTTTTTTTTTATTTATTCCTTACAGTTCTGACAAAATCACTACTAGAATTAAATAGTTTACAATGATCATTAAAAAAAAAAAATTGTCATTAACTAATTGACAAAATTTATTGCCAATTTTTTACCATTCTAAAAATTTTAACAATGATGTAAAAATTTACAATACATTGATGAGACCATTGTAATACAACATGCTTTGGGATTTTTTAACAAGGCTCGTAAAAAATTAGTGAGTGCTTTCACAATATTGTTATTAGATTATTTTCTGATTGGAAATCATTATTTAAAAACATTTTTGAATGACTACACCCTGTAGTTTATGCAACTCAAAAGTTGCCAGTAATCTCAACTTTCGAATGAGAATCATTTGCAATAGTTTGCAGTCCCAAGAAGTTTGATTTTTCAGAACTAATATGGAATTTTACACTGATCTTAATCATCTACCACTTTTAATAAAATGTACTCCACAATCTGCTAGACTACAAGGATGGGCTTTTGCATTACAGATACAACATTACAATAAAACATTTCCATGGGGCAAAAATATACTCCATGCAGATGTTTTATTTACATTGGTATAGTGTTTTTGTGACAAAATACTTGACATTCATTTAGAGAACTTTAAAATTTTATACGTAAACCAATTCATCTAACTTAAAGTGAATTTTTAAAATTGCTATATTTTATTGTCACTTTGTTTTACCATCTACATCCTGGGTGTTTAATAATGATACAAGGTGTGGATATTAAATAACAAAACTGACGCTGATATAGAAGTACACATATATCAAATGCCATTTGTTTAGCGTGAAGCCTTCTCTTTCAAATGCAGTGCCTCTTGCTTCTGTAAACAAATCCGTATAGTCAAAGCCTTTGTTTGCATTAGAGGTTTTTTTTGTTTCACTAAAAAATGATATGTGTAATAATAAAGCAATTATAGTTTTTTACTAATGATTATGATATGAAGCACCAATCCATGCACTGGAAGAGAACATCTTTCTGAAAGCCAAAAGAAATTGAATGAACAAAGCAAAATTTGAAGCAATGGCGATTGTTGTTTTTTTCCTCCATATTCATGGGATTGTGTACTTTCACTGGGTACCTGAAAGTCAAACTATTTATCAAAATTACTATCTTCATGTTCTTGCTGAACTCTAAGGAATAAGGGGGAAAAAAGACCCAAATTGTTGAAGGACAAGTCATGGATTCTCAGCCAAAACATTGTCTGTCAAGAGATTTCTAGCCAAGTACAGCATTCCAGTGTTAGACCACCTGCCTTATTCACCAGATCTTGCACCATGCAACATCCGTTTCTTAATGCAAAATCTGCTATTAAAAGGAACAAGTGTTCGTTGAAGCTGTGAAAGAGAAAGTGGCATGCATCCTGAAGGAATTGACATACTTCCAGCACTGTTTTGAACAATGGAAAATTCGCATGGAGAGATGCAGGAAGAGGAAAAGGTGTATATTGAAGGTGATATGTATGAATTCAAAAAACCTTTTATGGTATCAATTTTGATATTTAATAGCCCCACCTTATATATTATATTTACATTACTAAGTACTAAGTGAATTAATTATTACTTGTTTATGTAGTTACTAACTAATAAATAACTATTGATTTTAAGTTAGTTTGTTATGTGAATTTGATATTAAGATTTTCAACGTGGGGAATTAATTCATATAACTGAATTTGCTAGTACATTTGTTATATACTGTTTGTAATTTAAATATGAGTATGCAGTAATTCCTTAAAATTTGATTTTTATTCATTAAAATGGGTTAAGTCAATTTTGTCAGATTGAGTATCTTTAACATGACATATTAATCTAAACTGACATATCAATTGGGGGAAGTGTATTAGCTGCTGCAATTAGAAGCATACCCAGCAATGAGGAAATGCTGATGACTGTAAATAGAGAAATAAACCACCAATGCTGAGAACAAATGGAAATGAATATTTTGGATTCATAGAGAACTGTTACAATCCCAAAGATTATCATTGAATAAATTAATTTTAAGAAAAGTGTGAGGAGACTGAGTAAATAAGAAAGGAAATAGAAACCTCTTGACCAAGAACAGAGCTGCTACAGTACCATTATAAACAATTTTTATCAACATAAAAAATATTTTCAAATATTAGAGTTTACTAGTCATTGGGTACTAGGTCTCTATGAATAAGATTCCCCCATTGTCCATCTGTCACAGTTTACAAGTTACCATAATTTTATTTCAGAAGCTGTAAATGATTGCCAAAAATAAATATTCATAGGCAAGAATAAATTTTAAAAAAATACCTTGGCACTATCTGTCATAAATGAAACAAAAATAAAATATAACTTTAAAAAAAACATTAATAGTGATGCAAAACTGTATTCCAGCTATGCGAAAGAAATGTATATTCCTAAACTGCTAGAATAAATCAATTTTTTCCTGTAAAATTTTTTCCCCTACATATTTTGTCTCTTACACTCTTAAAATAGAAAAATAAACATCAATTGTGCATTACATGTTTTAAAAACTTTAAAATTTTAAGAATGCTATCTAATGATTATATATATTTGTTTTAACTATAATAATTTATATTAGTATTGCAGTATTTCTTCAGCCAAATGCAAAATGTCCCCATTTTTTTTACATCCATTCTTTAACATTAGCTGAAGAAGCCCTAACCCAAAATTCCTGGAATGCAAAAATGTCACTTATCTTTTTCAAGGATCACAGTTTCACTGTAGCTGGTATCTTAGTCAAAATGGAAAGGGCACCAGAAACGAACTAGTTGATTAAACATGGTAGCCACAAAGTGAAAGTTGAAAAATTCCATTCCAGATTAATAAACATTAAAACAATGATAATTAATAAGAATAGGATTAAAGATAGAATAATTATGATATCAAAAGATTATTTAGTTACATTTAAAAAGCATTGAAACCCGAATATATTTGCATCAATACCCCTGTTCCTAAAAATGCAATGAGATTATGAACATGTATTAAGATGAATTTAAAAGTAATTTCCTTACATTTCATTAAAAAGAAAAATAAATAAATATGTTAAATTATAAGTTTTTACACATTTGTTGTAGCATGAAAAAATAAAATATATACTTAATAATAGCAAAATAACAACAACCATTTAAAAATTTCAAAACTTTTTCTTGTACAAATATTTACATATGTTGTTTCACAATATATAAGATGAAATACATACTCTTTACTGGTATTAAAATGAATAATGAAAAAAATTATAATTTAATTTCAGTAATGTTATTAACAGAGTTATTTAAATGACGATTATCTTTCAAAATAATACTTCTTGGTGGAAATCCATCTATATCAACAAATAAATATCTATATTCATATTTCAAGTTTTCTCCCTGAAAAAGAAATTTAATATAAGAAAAATTAAAATAATAAATAAATAATAATAAAAAAAAATAATAAATACAAAATAATTACCAATAAAAACATAAGGGGAAATGTTAATGAACAAATAGAATACAAATTTTTCAAGATTTTAATCACTAATAAAAACAAATGTTTTTTTTTTTTTTTTCCTTTCCACTGTAACATATCAACATTTTTTAGAAAAAATGCACTCAAATGTAGAATTAAAAAAAATTATATAATGGTAACAAATATCGAAATAAAATTTACTAATATGTAACTCATTTTAGCAAGATAAGTTACAGTGAATTTCTTAATATTAAAAAAAACAACTAATTTAAGTCTTTCAAGTTAAATAATTTACTCTCTTAGTTAAATTTTTCTCAGTTTTGCAGTCATAACTAACTGCAGATCAGTTGTAAGTTTTTAATCAATTCACTCTTTTTCCTCTCTGTCTTCAACTCTTATCTTTGTTAATTTCTACTTACATTCTTTTTCAAAACTTCTCTTATTCTTTGAATAATGTATAATATAAATTTACAATGAAATGAGCATTCATTATATTAAGCACCATTCATAACTAACAAAGTCATATTAAAAATAAATTATATTATTCAAAAAAAAAAAAAAAAGACTTTGAGAATTAGAAAAGTTAAGTTTTGACTGAAAAGAATTCTTTAAAAAAGTTTCAGATTTCAAAGATTACCTCAGCCATTTCTAAATGAACAGTTCCACTTTTTCTCGATCCTTCCACATAGAACTTCATTCTCATATAATTTTTTCCATCTTTTACATACTCTAAATGGCTACAAAATAAGTTAAAATTTGAAAGAAAAATAACATCAGATACAGTACTCATTCTATAATCTAACACTTTGCCACTTCATCATGCCGGTAATTCGACGTTTTGACACAGGCTAACAAGTCATAGGAAATTATTTCATGCCTTCTATTTTAATGGAATAATGTAAGCTATAAAAACTGCATAGTTTTTTTTTAAAGTTTCAATTAATTTGAGTGTTTGAAACTTTATTTTCATTTACTGTATCAAATTTTGTATAATTATGTACAGCTTTTGCTGTTAAATGCATTATGAGTGATTTTCCAGTATTCTGGAGGAGCTTTAGTCTGATATCTGTCGGATTACCAAGACAGTATTGTATTTTTATTTGCAATGCCTAAACTTTTAAAAATAAAATTTTGCAAGATAATGTAACAGTAAGTTTGCATGTATAAGAAATGGCAAATACAAAAAATAAAATTGAGCATGAAGAAATGCGATTTCAAAGAACTTTCAACATACGAACATTTAATTTAAATAATAAAAATATCTATAATAGATTTCTTTAATTTTTTAGGCATATACTTTGATGTCAATAAAGTACATTTTCATATTTAGATGCAGATTTAACCCAAAAGGGGAACTAGATATATCAGCATCTAGCAAAAGAATTCAGGCAGTATATTGTTAATTTAATGCATGTAAATATACTATTTTCTAAGAAATTCCAAGAATATATATATATATACACACACATATACAGGATGGTTTGAAACTCATAGGCAAAAATTTAAGGGGTGATATAAAACATTTAAATAAGCAATTTTCACCATACAAAGCATTGATTGAGAGCAAGCAGTGAGCCGAAAGACAGCTCTGTAATGGAAAGCATAAAGAGTATGTTTTCTTACACATCATCATTTCAACCACAGTAGAAATGATGATGTGTAAGAACTCGCACTTCATGCATTCCATTATAGAACCATCAAGCAGTTCACTGCTTGCTCTTCCCCTATGCAATATATGGTGAAAACTGCTTGTTTAAAGGTTTTCCATCACCGCTTAAATTTTTGCACATGAGTTTTGAAACACCCTGTAAGTATATAAAGGTACTGACATTTATATAATAATTGAAAAACATGGATGTTTGTAGTCACAAATTATTCATTTCTGGAAATATAAAATACAACATTTTAAATATTCATCTACAATACAATGAGATTTACATACATGAAAACATCTTGAAAATCAAAATATTAATATAGAGTTTCTCTGCTTATAACCATATTGCAAAACATAAAGCTTCATTTTCCCAAATTGTAATGTTTTTTTTTTCTTTCTAACACAGCTAAATTGACATACTTTGTTAATAATAAGACTTGGAGGTCAAAATAATAACCCTTTGTTTTTAAACAAAATCAAACACACAAATAATTCGGAAATGTTTTTTATTGAAAAGTCAAAAAAGGAAGAAAACAAAAAAATTAAAAAAATTAAAAGGACTTTATGCTGAGCAATTTTAAAAATTTAGATTAATTATAAGACAATACCATATACCTCACATGTCTTCGTCGACCACGGGATGACAATTCCCCATATCCTTTAATAGGTTCTCCAAGAGTATCAATCACACTTGGATCATTTCGACATAATTTCAAAGCATCACTGTATATTGAATTTGGACTTTGTCTAGAAAATAGTTCTCTTAAAATGGCATAAAACATAACACCTAAAAGAAATATGTAATTAGTTATTTTATTTTGCTTTTGCACATAAAGTGAATATAATAAAATCTTGTAGAACACATTCAATATAAATTACCTGTTACACCAATCCCAGCTATAATAACTCCAAGATAACCAGCGTCTTTAGTAGTTTCCTTAACTGAAAATGTTCTATAATTAACATTTATTTATATATGATGAATACATGTAAAACAAGGGAAAAAAAAAGAACTTTTATACAATGCCATAGGTGTTACTGAGAAATAAGAAGTAATTATAATAATAAATATTTAACTGTACACATACATGAGGAATTGTTTTAAAAAAAGACACCATATTTGCAAAATAAACAATTCCAAAAATCAAATTAAATAGTGGATGATTTACATGTAATTTATTTGATTAATTATGTAAACACAATTAAATGTTTTATTTGATACATCATCAAATACAGACAAGAGTATCAATGAAAGTTATTTTTTACTAACTACATATTTTCATTTAAATATTGGATCTTCATTGTTCAATGTTATGAATTAGATAAAATAACTACATTGTGAGAAAAATAAAACAATACTGAATAATGCTATTAAAAAAAATTGCAGTAAAATAATTAAAATTTCAGTATTAATCACTAATCAAAATTAAAACTTTTACAAAATTTACAATTTAATTATTAATAAAGTAGAAACAGAGTGAAGGATAAATTTAGCTTATTGCAATAATCAGTCTATTATATGAAGTTTGTAAGAAAAAATATATTTGAATGGTAGATTTAAATCGAACAATGTATCGCTTCCATTACATTTTTATATTACAAATATTGTATAAAATTTTAACGTATCAAT
This sequence comes from Nephila pilipes, assembly GCA_019974015.1. Lineage (NCBI taxonomy): Eukaryota > Metazoa > Arthropoda > Arachnida > Araneae > Nephilidae > Nephila > Nephila pilipes. The sequence goes on along the minus strand of BMAW01071181.1, from coordinate 61,602 downwards.
TTAATACTATTTTAATCTAAACGTCTTTTTAAAGGCAATTTAGTTTTTAATCTCTTAATTTGAGAAAGAAAAAAAATCACTTTTTATAAAGAACATTGCACCTAACATGGCTTTTCTTTTTAGATAATTAAAAATATCTTCCAATTGGGAAAATTACGAAGCTTTATGGTTATTCTTAGATGTCTGAAATACATTGAGTCTCCTGGAATGATAAACATGTCTGAACACCAAATGGAATATATATACATATACTTATGGTCATCCCCCAGTGGAGTAAACTGTCTGCTGATCTAATAAAAAATTCACTATAACCCATGTGATGAAACATTGAAATTCTTTAGCATTTGATGGTGATTTTGTTGGAAATAATCATTGTGATAACACACAATTTATTAATACATTATTAATTACTTAAAAATATTAACACTTTATATATACAATATAAAGTTATTAATAGTTAACATTTATCATGAAGAATATTAAAAATACAGAATTTTGAAAAAGTAATACTAAAAGAGTTTTATTTTTCCATCACAGACAAAAATTTAAAAAAACTTTTGATAGAATATATTTCAAATTTAAATAAAGTTCATTAATTTTCTTATCAATGATTAGGAAAGATTTCAGTAGTTTTATGAAATATATAGAAAAAAAAGTAGTCAGAATGTTTGCAGCCATTTTCATTTCAAAGACTGAAGCATGAAAAAATTGTGGCTCTCCTCTTTTTTTTTTTTTTTTTTTTGTGAGAAAAGGGGTTGCTAGAGTAATATAGTGAGACATAACTTGACCTCATGAGTGAGAGGTAGGAGAGGAAATTAGCTTTGAAAGAGAGGATGTAGTGTAAATAAAATGCTATTATTGTTTGTTAAAGACTGGGTCTTTATTAAGCATTACTGAGTACTCTAGCAAGAAAGGATAGCCATTATACATGTTCTCTTAAAAGAAAAATCAGGGCTGTATTTAGGAACCTGGAAATGATTACAGTCTGAAACACAAAAGGTGAAAAGTGAATGAAAGCACTTTGATTTTAACAGATATAGAAATAAAAATACCAGTACCTATCCACTGTGGAACAAAAGTAGTACAGGATAAAGGGATTTCTGTTGTATATAGCTGAGAAGAACTATTTTAAAGAATTTATAAATTGGTTTTTATTGTTATAAGAAGAGAAGATCTACAATGTGTTGCCACTGAATTGGGCATTAAGGACATTCTAATCGGATAATATGGAAATTAAAGAAAACTATGATTGGTGAGGAAGATTTTGATGAATTTATTAGGGAACTGCTGGAAGGCATTGTTGAAAGAGGAGAATGGGGGAAAGGAACAGCAAGATTTTGAAGAAAGAAAAAGAAACCGAGATATGAAACCCCAATTACAAAACACATGCATAATTAATGGGAAGAAGTCAATATGAAACTGGGGCAAATCAAGCACAGTACCGAGTTTCAAGAAGAAATGCATATGAAAATATAAATAAAAGAAAAAATGCTATTCCATTGTATATTGAAAGTTATAAAGAAGCATTAAGTCAAATAGAGCTTGGAAAATGAACATTGAGAAAAGAAAAGGATAAAAAGTGAAAAGAGGAAGATTTGAAGTGAATAGTGGTATTTCAAGCATAAAAGAAAAAGAAAGAAGAAATGTAAGCAAATATAAATATAGAAAGGAAAAGTAAGTTATATATTTAAAGTGCTAAATAATAAATATATTAATATTTAAAGTTCTAAAGAAACATTATGTCAAAGAGAGCCTGGGAAAGAAGGAATATGAAGAAAAGATTAAAAAAAAGTGGGGGGGGGGGCGATTGGAAATGATTAGCTGAGTTTCCAAGAAGAAAGGAAAAAAAAGGACGAAACGCAGATTGAAATAAAGGACAAAACTATTGGAAATTGAACTAGGAGATGCACTTCGTCAAAGAGATATTGAAAGAGAAGGAATGTTGAGAAAAGGATACAAAGAGAAAAAATGAAGATTTGAAGCAATTAGTGGAATTTCAAGAAGAAAAGAGAAAGAAAGAAGAAATGCAAATGAAAATACAAATACAGGAAGGAAAGGAAACTGCTGGATTTTGAAAGTTCAAATAAGCATCACATCAGGGAGACCTTAGGAAGGAATGAGAGAAATTGAAAAGAAGAGGACTTAAGCCAGTTAACTGAATTTGATGAGGAAAATACAGACAAGGGAGAAATGTTCAAGAAAACACAAAGTGAGAAAGAGAAAGCAAGACTGTTGGAGACTGAAGAAGCATTGTGTAAAGAAGGATTTAAAAGAGAACAAATGTTGAGAAACGAAAAAAAAGAAAGAAATGGTAAAGAACAACCATGGCATCAAGATTTTAGAACAAAAATTAACTGAACTTCAGAATATCAACAAGAAACTGTTAAATGATGTTAAAGGAGAAAATATTACTATAGAAGGAAAAGAAAAATCAGTACTAGAAATGCAAATAGAGTCAAGAGAAGGCGATATTTTTAATGTACCAAATCATTAGGAAAAAACAAGAAATGAAACTCATTTCTTGATTAGAAGAAGAAAAGAACTGCAGATATGTCATGAAAAACAAAGAGAACTGAGAAGACAAGAACTAATAACGGCGGAAGGAAAGGAAAAAGTAAAAAGAATGCTTTTCAAGAACACCCCCATGTGAAATGGTTGGTGAAAGAAAGAACAGATTCTATAAAAGGCTTGAAGACTAATAGAAAGAGAAGATATATTCTCTTTGACTCCAGAAGATAGCATAGTCCCAAGGTGCTCAGTGAAGGAGAGTGTTCCCTCACTTCATTTTAGTCAGAGAGACATCAGCAACTACATGGTAAAGAATGTGTCATGAATTTACAACTATGGCAAAAGGGAAATAAGCAGTAAACTAAGGTCTCCTTGTTTTTACTGAAAACCATGACCAGACGATGAAGAAATGAAAGGGATGGTACCACATCACAATGCCTTGGAGATAAGGGAAAGGAACTCCCTCATGGACAACCATTATGTTGTTAATATATGTGAAAGAACTGTAAGTAAAAAGACTGTTTCGTGACATCCTCAGAGAGGGCACAAAGAATAAGATGAAATCAAGGACTGAAAGAAGAGACAACTACCCATTTAGCAGTGAAAGAATAACCACCCCTTTGCAAAACTTTGGAGAAGAAAAGGGAGGTCTCGGTGAAAATTACCTCAGAGCCAAAAAACTAATTATAAACAGACAGTGAACTCCAAAAGGACAGTTATAGAATGAAAGAATGATCAGAGAATCCTGAAGACCAAAAATGGTGAAAAATCACTTCTAGACTCAGTTTAAAAAGAACTCTATTTTTATGGATTTTTGAATTTAAGATTATTGGATGAATACTTTTTAGAATATTTGATTATTTTTAAGCAATACTTGAAAGACTACTTTAAAAAATATTGAATTATTATTTTAAGGTTTATTGATTGGTTATTTTTTAGGATAATACTTTATTGATTGAATATCACAATAAAGATTCTCTTAAACATGTCAACAAATGTTTTTTTATACCTTTTGTGTGATCCATTATGAAGAGTAGAATCGATATCATGAAGTGAATATGTCTAAGTGCATGATAAGTAGTATTTAAAAGTGTATGAGAATTAGAAATTTAATGTGTATGAAAACTGATGCATTGAAGTGTATAATTATTAAGATTTTCAAGCAGCCTTAGAATAGAATTGTTTCTTTAAGAGGAGAAATGTTTTTTATATGTATAGTGGAATTATAGATAATGCTTAATAAAGTAAATGTACAAGAATGATGATTATGTATAAGAAAAGGGAAAATTAACTTTAAAGTAATATGCTCATTGAATGTTTTGTTATAATTTACTTTATTTGTAACAAAAGACACTCATTTCTATAAAAGTGTACTGATTGTTATTTTTTAAAGTCATATATATTGCATTATAGTTTGTGTGTTCTTAATTAATGACATATGCATCACTTTGGTTATACTATTTCATTCTGGTAGAATTTGTAATCATTTAGAATTTGATGTAATATATGTTTAAATGTCACACATTACATATTATAATTATTATTACATCATACTTTAGCCATACATATATATAGTAATTTCAGATGAAAGATTGTATGTGTGTGATTTCTTTCCCCCCCCCCATTCTATTATCTTGGGAAAAGAGTGTAGTATGTATGCCTGTTAATGTGAAAAAATTTTGGTACCCCAGCCTTTTTTTGTCCAGTAAAGGGGTTTCTAGTGTAATATGATGAGACACAACCTGTACTCACAAGTGAGAGGTTCAAACGAAATGAGCTCCAAAAAAGAGGACTAAGTGTAAATAAAATACTGTTATTATTTGTTAAAGACAGGGTCTTTATTAAACCTTATTGAGATATTGAATACTCTAGCAAGAAAGTATGGCCCTTACAGTTTTACTTTGAATATGATGTCATCGTTGATAGGAATAACTAAAGTATATCACACAATTCACAGTATTCAATTTCATTTTTAAGAAAAAAATTTACTCCATGCTTTTCTAACCCCACAGCTATCAGTATGTTTTTGCCTACATCTTGTGATGATGCCTCTTCCTTTCTCCTACACATTTTTTGTAAGACCTACATGTCCAAGGTAGCTAAAAATAGTAGCAGCTGTAAATTGTCTCCATGATTTCTCCAGCAATACAATTGCTTCCAAAATTATTTAATTATCTTATAATTTCTGTTCATTTTATAACTTTCCAACATACTCAAAATTGACTATTTTCTGCAGTGAGATTTGAAGCTGTGCACAACACCCTGATCCAACGGTAGCAGCATAGAAGTTGTATTTGGTGAAGGAGCAAAAAAAAAAACTTGAGGCACTGAAGATTTTTGAAGTGGGAGTGGACATTTTATCAGCCGTATGAAGTTTCTTTGCTCCATCTAGATCTTTTTCATGAATAGTGATGATCACACTGCAATTTTTCCAATTGCACAGATAGTAGTAATCTCCATCCAGTACATTCTTCCTTTTCAATTTTAAAGAATTTGGAATCATTTTGTAAATGAATTCACCTTCACCAGCATTAAAACTGTCTTCCTCATTATAATTCTGGATTACATTGGGCCACATTTGCGGCTTACAGTTATTCACAATGAAGCAGAAGCACTAAATGCTTCATTTACAAACTTAGTGCATGAAATATTGTTCCATTTTTTTAAAAATCTGTCCAGCCAGCCATCAGAGCAGATGAAATCCCCTCCCCACTTTTTTTTTTTTCAAAGCATTCAGCAAACTCAGTTACTTTATTTTGAAAGATGATTCCTATCACAGGGAGATTTCAGGAGAATTCTACTGAATAGAGAACAAATTTTAAGAGAGCTTCTTCAACAATCTCTTTTTCAACCTGACATAATTTCTTTGCATCATCCAGATTTTTTCTGTAAGCAGTGATGATCACATTACGATTCTTCCCCACTGTAAAAACTGCAAATTTTGATACGGAAAATTCCTTGCAAGTAGCTGATTGATTGGTTCCATCTTCAATACGTTTGATTCTTTTTATTTTGATCCATAATTGATAATGCTTTCCTCTTCATGGAACTGTCCATGATTTCACCATTTTTTTTTTTTCTTAAATACTGCAGGTATGATCAAATGTCTGTTATGTCCAAAGCACTCATAAGTATATAAAACAACAGTTGAAGTTAGAAAAGAAGGGAACATTAGATGATGCTACTATGATCCATTCTATTCTTTTGAATTTTTCTAAGGGGTGGTTTGAAGAATGGGGTCTGTGTAATAAAACAAGAACTTCCTAGAAATGGTGGGGAGAGAGAGAGAGAGTTGAATGGAAGTTTAGAAACTATCTTTTGAGATCTTAATACACATGTGTAAAATTACCTTTGAAGTACTGGGAAAAAATCTGTTGACAGGAAATTTCGATTCAATTTAAATAGACAATCCTTTTCTCAAGAGTCTATAATCTTTTATAAGTATTTAAAATAACATTATTATAAGCAACTGTACAACAGAAATATTAAAACTTTTTATAATTCTAAAGCTTATGTTTTTTTTTTTTTTTAAATTTGACATTTTATTTCAAGATGATTCTTTTCAAATGAACAAATGAATGGATAAATTGGGAAATTTGTACAAAGATAACATGTTTAAATCTCTCTTTAAATTACTCTTGTGCCGTTTAATCTAGAATTATTTTCGTTTAACAATGCTTCATTTTTTTTTTAACATTCTTCAGATTAAAAAGCTGTAATCTTACACCTGGCTATTAAAATTTCATTGCATAAGTTCTTCCTTTTTTTTTTTTTTTTGACATTTAATGAATGAAAAATCAATCACACATTTAAAATATAAGCCTTACATGTTATGTTTTAAATATGTGATAAATAAATTTAATTTCTAGGTGAAATGAGATATTCTTATATTCTACAATTGAATACAGGTTGATTATTTATCAATTTTAAAACAAAAACATTGCTTTTTTAAGAGCAAAAAAATTAGAAATTTGAAGAAAGATTAACTTCAATAATACATACCTTTTTTGGCAAGTGTGAGTTGGGAATTTTCATTTTCTCTCAGTTTAGAAAGAGAAGAATCTTGATCTCCATTAGCAGCCTTCCATCTACAATGAATAAGAACGGACGGATATTGCTTTAGGCAAAAAGTAGCCTCCTTGCAAGGAATACGACTTGGGGAGCAAGATACATTTTTGAATTTTAAAGACCATGAGCTAGGTGAAATGAGATGCATTCGGGAAAACATCCCTGTGATAGAAATGAAAGTATTTAGTTAGTCCCAACAAACTTTAAATTATAGTTTATCTTATATATTTACACAAATATTTTAGTGCAGCTTTAAATATATATATATATACTAATTAAATTTCTTGATCAGTGCTACATTTCGTAATCTAAAAAAAATTAGTATACCATTTCAAAATGCATTTTATTCACAGCACAAATGAACAAACATTTTCATTTCAGCTTAAAGGCTTGCATTTCAGACAAATTTGTATATTTCTTCAAGAATTAAATACTATGAAAACAATTTTATCTTGCAAGATAAATCAAAACTTTAATTTTACCAGTTTTAATTATGGTTTAGCACACACCCTTGGCAAAAGAAATATTTGTTCAAGATAAACTGCCAAATGTGGCAATTCTCCCTTTACTGTTTATTTATATCTGTTAAACTTGGAAACCCTAAATTGTTTACTTCTTTATTACTAATTAAGTGCTCTTCATTGGTTTAGGGGTTACAGTGAATGTTCAAATTTCATGAGAGGTTTTTTGGCTAATCATTTATTTAAAAAAAAATTTTGCCCTTGTATCTGGAGTAGGTTAGAAATTTTTGCTGATTAAGATAATGACGCAGGTGACTAAATTCAACATGCCTTTTTTTCCTGATATTTTTAACCTGTTTTGTCATATGAATGACATAGCTAGAAGAAAGATAATTTAAAGAAAGCTAAGAGATTTGTTGAATATAACCTAGAAACTTAAGAGGACATAAAATATTTGTGATAAAAGATACATTTAAATTCATGAATGTGATATTGATTAAGTTCTTAAAACATTTCTTGGATCCATTAGCAAAACAGGTTAATTAAACTTTATTCCTATTCTTTTCTTTAGCTCTCCAGAATTCTAATATGCCATTTTAAATCAAGTTATTATGTTTTATTATAAATGTTAAGTACTTTTTGTTAAAGTTCCAGAGAAGTTTCTTTGAAAAAATTATTACATGCAATTTTTTATTTTGATCATGAATTTCGTTAAATATATTTTTAAAAGCTCTACATGGAATTTTAAGATATCTTGGAAAACAATACAATCAAAACATAAACTAGAGTTATTATTATAATTCATACTTATTCTAAAATCCTATTACATTTTTCATTATTGTAGAAGACAAGAGAACATTTTTAAAATTCATTTCAATGTGGTTTAATCAACAGATGGATTAATATTATGGGAATATGTAGTTTTTATAATGTGAATATAGTTTGATTTGCCAGAAAGTGAAGTAAAAACAATAACAGGTCTTGCATTTGTTTTTATTACTTGAGGAAGTGAATGAATTTAAATTTGTGGAAATGATGGTTATGAAGTTTTTAAAATATTTATTGGATCCACACCCAAAACAGATGAATAAAGTTTTTTTTAATATTATTTTATTCATTTATATAGGAGTTTATGTAACTCAAAAACAGCCAAATTTGAGACTTTTAAAACTGCACCAAGTGTATTAGCTAAACAGCAATTTACCATATTAATCATATTTCCTATGAATTTCAAGGGTGTTTACATTGAGCATTTTAATTTCACCTCGAAACAGTTGTAACTTCTTCCACACTTTTAATAACCATGGAGGTAAAAAATTTTCTATTTGCTCTTTAATCTTGAGTATTTAATATCATGTCATGCAATATTCAACTTCATAAGCTGTAAAATGAATGAACCAAGTTTTCTTGGAAATGGTTGCAAAATTTCTCATGTAGTTGTCAAAAAAAAAAAAAAAAAAACCTCAAAAGCTTTATGAATCAAGGACCATTATAAAACAAATTTAGTAAAATCCCAACTACATGCTACCTTCAAGAATAAGCAGTTCCAATTTTAACTGAATTTAATCTTTCTTTCATTCCTGTAAAACAGCTCTCTACTAAAAATGCTTATCTATTTATTTCCTGAATTACTTCTACTTTTCAAGGATAGTTTGTAATACAAGCGAACAGCATCTCTGAAATTGAATATAATTTCAGCTTCCAGTTGGGAGGGGCACAGAACACCGCTTTAAAAAATATCTTGTTTCATGATAGCAGTTTCCCAAACTAAAGCTGTTGCAGTTTCTTGAGAAGAATTTGAGAACTATTAAAATAAAGTTTAAATAAATTTTTGATTTAGAGCATCTGAGAGTAAATAATAAAAATATTTATTTGACTTTCATCCATAGCTAATAATAGCTTAACAAATACTTCAAATGATGTATTCTGTTATTGTATTACCAATTATGGGGGGGGGGGGTTGAATTAAAAAGTCTGTGGAGTTCTTTTTAAAAACAAACTCAATTTCCAAAAAAATATCAATTGTGTAATCCAGGACATACTTTCAATTTCGTTAATGGATTAAATATCTTTAAAAGCCAAGTTTGTAACAAAATAAATACATACAAAGATGTATAGTTTTTCTTATTATTATCTATATTAATATTATATATATATATATAATGAATCTTGCATAAAACTAATTTAATTTTCTAAGTATTCCTATTCTCTAACTCAAAAGTGAAGAGTTAATTCATATTTTCTGATCCAATTCCAAATTATCCTTTTATTTATAAGATCACATGCAAAATCTATTGAATCAACTTTCAACTAATCATAAATCTGATGGAAATGATCTCTACAAGACTGACAGATATCATGAAAATCTCTCATTATCCTTTCACCTCATATCACGTGATATGGAGAAATCCCTAAATATCCTTATATATAAAATCGACTGCACAGTAAAAATTCTCTCTCTTCTGATGTAACTGCGGCGGTGGAGCTGCATCTCCTGCCTTTTTATTTCAATTATGTATACCTCTTTCTCTCTTATTGAAATGAATAAACAGTGTTCTCATTCAAACTATGAATTTTAACGTTGTAGTTTTATTTCGTCATTATTCTTAAAGACATTTTAATTTTTAAATTCTTAACATATATATGTGTGTGTGATTATTTTTTAAAATTTAACTTTACTTTATACAAAGGTAATATAAATTTATAGATATTGGTATTTTATGTTGAAAAAGTGAATTTTCTTCTATGATCAAAGATGATACTTTTAAAACAGTCAGAAATAAACATTTTTTGGGACTTTTGTTCTTTGTTCAATAAAAAAAAATTGTTCTCTTTCATCTTCTTAAATCTTAATAAATTTTTTTAATTATTTTATTCCTCTTCTTTTAAAACATTCTCAACACAGAATGAAATACTTTTTCAAGAAATATGTAAGGAGTTACAATTTGATTAAAAGTTCACTTAACTGAGAAGTATTTTTAAAATAGATGAAATTTATTTGCCCAAATTGAAAATGTATCTAAGGTATTGAAAACTTTATTAAATAATTTATGCTTGAAAATATTCTGGGAATGTTTCATAATTTTACTAATGGTATCAATAAATAAGAAATATTACTGTAATCACTTTAAAGTAAAACATATCGCACATGACTACAACAAAATTTGAAAAATGATAAGTTTAAATTACAGTGCTGTATAATCTAATGTGAGAGTTTGTGCTGTTCGTTTATTTATGATAGTTTTTTTTATTTTTTTACCTTCTTTTTGAAATAACATTTCTATTCTTACATTGTATTTTTACAAAATTCTCAGCAAATATAAGTTTAATGTTTTTAGCAGAGATGAAGATGAAATGGTGAGGTGAAAGATAAATACTACATTCCATCAAAAGAATACAAATTCAACAGTGGAACATGGAGATGAATCAGTAATGGTCAGAAGATGTAGGGCAGAGACGTGGGTGAGAAAATTCATATTTACAAATCAAATAATGGACAAAAAGTCGTATTTCAAAATAACAGATCAATTGAAAAGTCCCCAGCCTGACACATAGATGGTGCTAATAGAATTAAATCCATATGCTTTTTAGTTAGCCCTAACCCTCTTTGACAGCTGTCGGATCATTAGTTTGTGAATTATAGCATTTTGAGTGAAGCAACTTTTGTTAGTGTGAAAAAAATGGATAAAAAGGAATTTTGCGTGTTGATAAAATATTGCTTTTTGAAGGGAAAAAATACAGTTGAAGAAAAAACTTGGCTTGATGCCGAGTTTTCGGACACTGCCCCAGGAAAATCAACCATCAAGGATTGGTATGCTAAGTTTAGACGTGGTGAAATGAGCACCGAAGACAATGAACGCAGTGGACACCCAAAAGAGGTTGTTACCGACGAAAACATTAAAAAAATCCACAAAATGATTTTGAATGACCGTCAATTGAAATTGAATGAAATAGCAGACACTCTAAAAATATCAACTGAACGTGTACATCATATCATTCACGAATATTTGGGTAGGAGAAAGCTCTGTGCAAAGTGGGTGCCGCGCTAGCTCACTTTTGACCAAAAACAACGACGAGTTGATGATGCGGAGCAGTGTTTGAAGATGATCAAGCGTAATAAACCCGAGGTTTTGCGTCGATATGTGACAATGGATGAAGCATGGAATAATTTTCATTGACTACCTTGAAAAAGGAAGGACCCTCAACAGCGACTATTACATAGCGTTATTGGACCGTTTGAAGGATGAAATCGCCGAAAAACGGCCGCATTTGAAGAAAAAGAAAGTGCTGCTTCACCAAGACAATGCACCGTGTCACAAGTCAGTGAAAACGATGGCAAAAATCCATGAATTCGGGTTCGAATTGCTTCCTCATCCACCTTATTCTCCAGATCTGGCCCCCAGCGACTATTTCCTGTTCTCAGATCTCAAAAGAATGCTCGCTGGGAAGAAATTTTCGTAGAATGAAGAGGTGAATCGCCGAAACTGAGGCCTATTTTGAAGCAAAGGACAAATCGTACTACAAAAATGGTATCGAAAAGTTGGAGGGTCGCTATAATCAGTTTATCACCCTTGAAGGGTATTATGTTGAATAAAAAAAACTAATTTTGCCAAAAAAAGTGTTTTACTATGGTAGTCTGGGTACTTTTCAATTGACCTGTTACTGAAAGAGAATTTGAAGGTGAATGTAAAAAATTTGGGATAAAATTTTGCATTTCAGCGAGACAATGATCTTGAACACATAACATACATTATAAAATAGTGGTTACTATACAATTATCCACGTCAGCTAAAAACCCTCAACAATTTTTTGCCTTAATGTAATAAAAATTTATGGTCTTATCTAAAGAAAGCAATACAGAAACATCACATAAAATGTAAGGGAAATTCGAAAAATAAATTGAAAAAAAGAGAGGGAATTTTTTTGAAATAATTAAAAATATTGTGAATTCAACATACATCAATTGGAAGTATCTTTGAAAGCAAAAAGTTAATCTATGAAGTAATAGTTTCTTATTACTTATCATGTGAGGATGTACTCTCAATTTTGACATGTACATTATTTGTAGCCAAATGTAAAAATAGATCCAAAAATTGAAATATATTCTATTCTTTGTTTATCTATAACTATTAAAATGTATTATCTTATCATACTTTTATATAAATTTATAAATATTATTATTCATTTCATTTTCTTCTAACAACAAAATACATAACAATTGTCTTTAACTTAAACTTTGTTATCACAGCAGTGCCTGTAGTCACTCCCTAACTTTATTCACTAGTTATTGTTTCATAATTTATGAGAAATATACAACAGTTAGAAAAATAACAACAGAAAACGCATGCCATAAGCAGATTTAATGACACCTAATTTACCAATTTGATCACCAAGTGAAAAAAATTCTTACTAAATGTTGAAATCAAGCAATCTTTCATATTTCGAAATATTTTAGAAAATCATATCAATTAGACAAAAATATTTAATAATAATTCTTACCAAGATATGTAGGAAAAATTAAATGCAACCGATAAATAAAATTAGAGCCGATTGGTAAACAAATAAAGCAATACACTGTTGCCAAAGACACAGCATATGAAATAGATTTTTAAGTTTACTAAAAAAAGCATTATAGGCAACAGTCGAAAATACGAGTTTTCAATTTAAATTAATTACTTTGCACTCTCATCAGAATTAAAATAATAAGAAATCAATAACTTCTAAAATTTATCTATAATTAAAGCAATATTTCCATCAAAACTATAGTAATCAGAGTGGAAATGTCATAAGATAAAGACCGTAGGGAAACAATTAGGATAATTACCGCCAGGGAAATGATTTAAAAAACAAAATTTTAATGACGTGTCAGCAGCAGAGCTACCCTAAAGTAGCATCCGTCTTAACTGCTGAGTGAAGTCAACTCTTTCCCCTTTTATCGGAAAAAAAAAACACCACGTCTTTCAAAAAATTGTTTTAGTCCATTTCATCCACTTTCACATTCTCCTTGTTTAACTAATTGATCTGTTTAAGTACCTGGAAAATTGATGCGATTTCAACACTATATATTTTGAAACGTCTCTCTCTTCGTGCATGTCTTTGTGGTTATAGGAAGGTAGGACGTTATCCTTCAAGCTTGTGGGAAGATATTCTAACCACACGGCAGGAATTCCATAAGATATAAAGAGGTACATTTCTCGGCATCTAAATCGGCAGGTGAAGGTGACAGTGTATCCATCGGTATGCATCTCTATCGTGAAAAGTCATGTGCAGGTGGGCCGAATTCACCGTTACAACAAACAATTGGGGATCGGATCCATTTTCGAATATCTTTGCAAAACTCATTTCGATAGGCATGAGTTGGTTTCCTTAGAGAAACACATTGGCATGGGCAACAAATCCTGTGCAAGGCATGTTGTTTCGAAATCTCCGAGTTAAAAAACTTGCTTTTTATATCCATCAGGAGCGGATGTATGTCGTCATCTGGCATTTTATTGGCTGGCAATTGGAGATCTAAGATATGGTTGATGAATCGCCATTCGTAAGAGTTCCAACTCTATAAACACACTCTTACGTTATACATGAGATAAACATTATCTGCACAAGAAAATACTCGCAAATTATCAAGCTTTTAAAACAATATTCTCCAATCTTAGCATATTGTGTATTGTGAAAAAAAGGGGACCGAGTCGACTCGACCCCCCCCCCTTTTTTTCGGTAAGAAATGTCTTTTTTCAAAATCACTCCATATCAGTAATTTCATACTCACGTCTAAAATATTACAAATATCTGGCGAACATGAACGACTTCACATTCAGAGGTATCTCTCTCAATATGTTATTCCTTGCGTTGATTGTTAGGAACGGTGAGATCCCACATATTCTTAAATTCGGTAAAATATTCAAAAATAATATGCCCAAACCCAATTTCTTAAAGATATTCTGCTGATCACTTCCTTTTACAATGACGAGGCTATCATCTTCGTTTTGAGTCAAGTATTCAAATTTTCTCTTCAAAAAGAAGGAAATATGTTCTACAGGGACACTTCCAGGTATTTGCTGAGGGAGGTGCTATAGGTCGTTAATGTACCTGTTGGCTTGCCAACTCTTGGAGGTTATGGGCAAGTTGCCATGATGACGGGGATGATCACTATCTGAGGAACCTTTCCCTTCTCAGAGATCGTGGCAAAAAATATTTTAACCGGTACGGGTGTTCCACCACGGTAAAACACATTAGCATGAGTGAAAAAAATTTCTCGAGGCATTGTGATAGTCTCTGAGTCAAGCCGGGATGTTTTTCCATCTGTGTCAACTCAAATGAAATTACCTGAATCTGTGGTTTCTGTACCGCTACCTGCAACTGCTACTCCAATAGTATTTTCTGCGCAGTTACCCGCAACTACATATTTGGTACCATTACCTGAACCTGCTATAGAGTATTCAACACTCGAAACGACGTTGAGTGCACAATGTACCTACACTCGAGGACATTTTCCTAAACACGCTGCTGAACGGAAAGAATAAACCTTAGATTGTACAAATTATGCAATAAATTGCTTCTGTAGATGAGAACCTTTTGAGTTTTCTTTCTGGCTTTGAACAATTCTTAGAAAATGATGATCAACCGTTGGACTTGACTCTACCGAAAAAAGAAAATGTGTGTTTTATGCAAGAGTTGGTTTTCGTTCCTAAAATTTCATTAAATATATCAATTGTAAAAATGTAATCTGTAAATTAATAAATTTTGTACTTTTAAACTTGTGTCATTTTGTGTCCAAAGAAATACAAATTTTGCCATCCACCTTTGATGATTATGAAGCAAGAGAATAGCAACTAGCTAACGTGTCTGAGCCCAGCAATGAAAAATTCTAGATATTCAGAAACTTCATTAAAAGGAGAAAGAAGATGAAACAATACATGAGAATAACTTGGCTCAAAGCTAAATCAAAGGCATTGATAAAGAATAATTTGTGCAAGAGTGTCAACATTTCAAAATTTATATGTAAGTGGAATAAATAACAAAAACAAGAGGAATCTCTTCCTGCAACAAGAAAAACAAATGGGAAAGTACCTTCCTAAATTTAGAAGTCGTAATGAGAATTTACTTGACTCTTCCTGTGACGAACTGCACATCAGAGAGAATCTTTTCTGCTCTGAAGAGAGTAAATATTTAAATAAAATCTACTATGGGAAATGAAAAGCTTAATAGTTTGATGTTGCTATGCACTCAAAATGATATTACAGTGGAAATTGATTACATTTATGTCATTAATGATTTTACAATTATCAAAGCTCGAAGAAAATCTTCGTTGTTCAAGTACAATGACGGTGACTGAACAAAGAATAAGTATGTCTGAAAGTGAAAGATAGTAAAACGATAAGCAATGAAAAAGATGATAATTAACAAGTTGAAAACAGTTCATACAATAATGAATGCTCTATACTGTAATTGCAAGCGATTTCATTAATTTACTGTACTAATTTACAAAACGGTGGACGGTCCGTGATACCGTAAGGTAAGAAATGAACAAGAATGGCCAAACCATGCCACTATCCTTTACTTACGGCTTCCGGTTGCTAGTCCGGGACACGGTTGGTCCATAAATGATGGATAATGGAAAGACTCTCCAAAGAGCAAAAATAAAGAAAGGGAAAAGAGTAAGAGAGTTAAGGGTATATCCCTTCTGAACCAAAACTGGCAAGGTAAGAACTGAAGGAGGAGGTCCTCTGGAAATAGTGGGGGAGGGGCGTAACAATATGAAGTACCTAGGGAGCTGGGAAAGTTAAAAATGGGCATGACTGCATAGCACTTAGTAAGGAAGCTGTGCTGCTCAGGAATAATAATATTCTTGTTCAAGCACTATTGGTTAAGGCGATTCAACAACACGATTCCTTATACTTACTCAAACTACTGAGAAGTGATATCGGATGGTAATTTTGAATATTCTAATGGTCAGAATTTGATATTAGAATTCAAACTACCAGGACAGTCTTCAAATTTTGAGAAATTGGTAGTTTTCCATTAAAAGGTTAAAAGGAAAATTATAAAAGAACAGATGTTAAAGATAAATTTTTAAGGATGTGCTTTGTTGTTTAATACAATCCAGATGCATTTCTGATATTAAGCTTTTTTATGTAATCATGAATTTGTCTGTGCTCATTAAAGTCCAGATCAAGATAGGATGGAGAATAGAAAAAACTCTCGATTTTTCTTTATATGTGTTTAGGTAAGGTAGAGTCGTCTCCTCATCACAATTACATTCTAATTGACTTTGAAGGCTGTCAACTATAACTTCAGCTTTTTCAGAGGGAGTATTACCTAATGCATTCTTTTGGGGGTACGGCGTTCGGTATAGGACGGCGATCGAGAAGCGGCAGCGTTGATTCGAACCCTGGACCAAGGGGTCCGAAGTTGACGGGCCTACCAATCAAGCCGAAAAGATATCTCTTCGGGCTGGTTGAGTAAGGCCTTTTGAGTCGCTGCAGGGGCACTGTATGGAAAAATCTTGCTTAAAATGGAGGTGCTCCTCCTAAATATGCCTATCTCAGGTGATAAAGAATATATCCCGTCTGATATATCCCGCCTCTCATGAAAAAGGTGCAGAATGTCTTTCATTCTTGAATGCACAGAATCCAGGATTTAGAAACGGATGCCTCTAAACTTGTCAAAATCTCTGCAAGCGAATTTTAGTTTTAATTTTAGGTGGTAATACGAGAGGTGGAGTTTTAAATTTAAATACTTAGGCTGCTACTAGTGCCTTGGGGAAAGTTTCTCTCAACCGACCAATTGCAATTTTGAAATCATTAATGGTGGATGAAGTAGGAATAGGAAATGACTCTCAATTTAAGATACGTCTAAAAGTTAAGCAATAGGCTGAGAGTTGACGTAGAATTTTTCGAAATGCAGCGCTCACATATAGAATTAAAATAACCTTAAATTATCAAAGTTAGGATAATTTATTACTCTGATAGTATTATTAAAATAGATATTTTTGAAAACCGCCAGATCAATAACAGAGTTTCGCGCTCTCGGGTGAGGAGAAGAATTAATATGTGTAGGAGCGTAAGAGGCAACTTTTGAAGTTCTACTTAGTACCTTTTAGAAAAAGGAAAAAAAGCCTAGTTTTATTTATGCGTGTATACTAGTAAAGATTTGATTCTACTCTCCAATCGAAATAGGATTGTCTAAACTTGTCCAACTTAGCTAAAACCATAAAATTATATTAAGCTTGCAAGACCGTACTGTTATCTTCCGTGCTTAAAGCCCGCCTGTAAAGGGCGTTTTTTGCAAAGGTGTGAGTGTGGGATGTCACACAATTTCCTCAGATCAGATCAGACTTTTCCCCAAGCAGAGCGGATACATGTACGTAGCTAGTTGACACTCGAGAAAGTTGTAAATCGGGGGATGGTCGAGTGCTAAAAATAATCTGTATTGATCATCAAAGTAACGCAAAGGGAACTGTAATTTGAATGAATAAACGAAATTGTTATTGTTATTAAAAATTGTGTCTGGTTTCATATGAAGTTTAAGTGAAAGTAAACTAAGTTAATAGCTAAGTTAGCTGAGGAATGAAGTGAGGAATGAGTTTGCAAGAAACAAAGTGATATGATTATCAGTTCTAGAAAGTATAAGGTTAAAGTAATAATAAGAAGTTTAAATTATAAGTTAAAATGGAAAAAGAAAAGTAGTCTAGCGAAAAGGTAATAGGTAATAAGAACTTTAAGTAAAAGCTAAAGAGTATAAGAGAAAGAGAAAAAAAAAGTTTGTGATTTTTTTATAGTGCTATTTTTACGACATGGTTAGTTCAAAAAGTTTATCAAGTTACTATATCAAAACAAATTAAGGGATAAATAAATATTTCCAATATTCTGATGCCATACTTGGAAAAAATCAAAATTATTGAGCAAGAAATTAGAGAGTTTCTTAGCAAATTTTTTAGTTTTTTAAAATTAAACTTTTAATGTTTTAAAAAGAGGTTGAAACTTTTTGTATGCATTTGTAAAAAAATTAGATTATCAATTAACCGAAAGAATTTGATTATAAGTTATTGTTGAGTTTAGAGCGAACGAAATATTTTTATAGCTCTATTACGAACATCTACGTTTGTCCTTCGCCCACTTCTCTTGAGAGACGAGAGCGCGGAAGCACTGAGAAAGTTATGTATAACACTGTGTGCTTTAAAAACGCTTATTATATTGTGGGCTATTATATCTAAGTGAACCTTATTAAATCCTCCGTTCTTTTGCCTTTTTCTCTGAAATAAATGATCCTTTTTCTTTGATTTTCTAATCATTTACTTATATCAAAGTAGTCATTACGTATGTAAAATTTCGTTTCATTTTGACGAATCCTTCTTGGTGCGCTAATTTTTTATGTCCTTGAGTGTAGTAAGAAAATAATTGAAGAGTGGTAAATTAAATGAATCGTTAAAGAGTGGCACTTATTTGGGAGTAAATCATGGTTCAGAACCATGGGATATGCAGTCATTAAATGAAACTTCTTCAAAAGAAAACGGAAGGAATCAAAATCAGTAAATAAAGTGATCAGTTTAGAAATTAATGATGATTTAGACTCAACAACGCGAAATAATGATTACTCAATTGCACCCAGTGATGTAATCGCAGAGGGAGATGAAACCCAAACACTTAAATTCAGGCGCTCCGAAAGAATAAAATTAAAAAACATAGTGAATTTGATGTATAACACTCCCAGCAATTACTTGGAAGCAATGAGTAGTGTTGAAGGGAATAAAAGTTAGCAAGCAATGGAAAACGAATCGAATTCCTTACATGAGCATAAAGTTTGGGTGGTTGTATCTCAACCAAAAAAAAACTAAACTAATAAAAAATAAATAAATGGATCTATTCATTAAAAAATGATTCTGGTGAAAGGAAATATAAAGCGAGGCTTGTAGCAGCTGGTTTTAATCAAATTAAAAATATAGACTTTTCAGAGTCATATTCGCCAGTTGTAAACATAAAATCTTTCAGATTATTAATTTCACTTTCAGTTAAACTTAACTTAATTGTTAAATTTTTCGATGTAAAAACTGCATATTTATATAGTGATTTGGAGAATCTATACATATGTCCCATCCATCTGGATGTGAAAAAATAATAGGGGTAGGAAAAGTTTGTATGCTTAAAAAGAGCCTTTGTGAATTGCCTCTATCTGGTAGGAATTGGTACTTGAAGATAAGAAGTGAATTACAAAAAATTGGGTTTGTTCAATTAGCTTCTGATAATTGTATGTTCATGAAGGCAGACGGTAAAAATATTTTTATGCTATGCATGTATGTTGATGACTTAGTAATTTTTAATATTATTTCTAAAATTGAAAATATTATTTCTAAAATTAAAAGTGTATTTGAATTGCATGAAAATAAGAACAATAAATTTTTGGGTATGGAAATTGTGAGAGAAGAAAATAATATCAGCTTATCACAGACTGAATATATTGAATCCTTATTGGTTAAACATAGTTTAGAAAATTGTAAGTCGGTGGAAACACCAATTGTTAAGGGAGAAGATAAAAATTTCCTTCTTATAAATAAAATTATTGACATTACTATATATCAGGAATTAATAAGTGAACTTTTATATTTAGCTAATAGAACGCGTCCAGATTTATCGTTTGTCACAACTTACTTATCTTTAATCACAAACCAGAAAAAATGCATTATCTTTTGGCAAAAAGAGTGCTAAGGTATTTAAAGGGCTCAAAAGATAAAAAAAATTAATTTTTAACAATTATTTTGGTTTTTTGAATGCTTGTTCTGATATTAGTTGGGGAAATGCACAAAATGGTAAATCATTTTCTGGTGGAGTCATTTTATCGGGTAATTCGCTTATTTTATGGAATTGTCTCAAAAAAAAGTGTAAGTCTTTCTACTTGTGAGCTGAATTATTCTCTATTCCAGAAATTTGTGAAGGCATTATTTAGACTTTAAATTTATTGTCCAAACTGAAATGTAAACAATTTATAAATGATGCCATAATCTTGAATTCTAATAGTCAAGCAGCAATACAGTGGATAAAAGGCACGAGATCATCCAATAAATCGAGACACATGAGCTTACATTTTCACTTTGTGAAATATTTATTTATGGAAAATGTGTAATAAAATCAAAATTTGTGCAAACTGATAACATAATAGAATATTTTTAACTAAATCAGTGAATGAGAAGATAAATTGATGTATTGTATGGAAAATGTTTCTTTAGTATCTTAATTTTTGTATGTGTAAGTATATTACCGTATTATTATTGTGTATATGTGTTTGTCCGTAAGGTTATATTGAAGAAATAAATGTCTCTCTCGCAGGATGGGTGTGTTGGATTTAGAACGAGCGAACTGTTTTTTATACGCTCTATTAAGAACATCTAAGTTTTCTTTTCGTCAACGTTAGTCCTGTAACGCTGTGTGCTTTAATAACGCTTATTATGCTGTCTATATATCTAAGTGAACCTTTATTTTTATTTCTCATTCATATGTTTGTGTGTAAATAAATGTGTTCGTCCGAAAACCACAACTAATCAATCCGATTAAAATATAACAGTTATTAAATTTAATAACTTAATCTATGTAACGCAAAATATTTAATTATATAAATTAAGTTATTTAGTTTAAAAGTTAAATTAATTTAAACATTGAATAAATCCAACCCAAACATACGTTTACTATATCCAATCCATTCTAAAATGGACAATTTTGGGGTATTTCATTCTGGCTATAAGATTATATTATTTCTACTAAATTCTTACTGATAAAAGTAATTCGAATTAGGGATAGTTTTTTTGGAGCAAAAAATAATATTCCCAAGACCAAAGAGCTGAAAGTAACTATTGCTGATTTTGAATCCTTACATGTTTTTGGAATAACCAAAACAGAGAAGAAATACGTCTTCCCCTTGAAGAAAGGGAATGGGGAGGGGGGGGGTAAGACTATAAAGCAAAAATGAGAAAATTATCAACAACGATCAAAACTTTTCTCAAGTAACAGTTTAGGAAAGTTTTTTCTTGGTTTTTAGAGCCATGAATTTACAAAAATAAAACAAACATTATCAAGTGGGCGAAAGCACGTAATAGTTTTAGTTGGTGTAAACCAGTGTACTAATTTTCTTAGAAAAATTTATAATTTACATCTAACTTGAATGTGACTATATGTTTGAGTTAATACTGCTTCATCATCATCAAAAAGGCAGGCACTAATGTTGGGACTCAGGGGAAATCATAAGCTTATAAATTGTAAAAAATTAGACTGATAACAATACTTTGAGGAATATCTGCTTGTATATTTCCTTAAAAATCGTCTATCGAGAGATTTTTTAGGTGTTTAGAAGTACTTATGTTTTTCAAATCAAAAATATGTTACTACTTTCTAAAATTATCAAAAGGAAATATAAGTCAAATACTCAGAATCGTTTTCAGTAAATCAGGAAAATTTTTACAATTTTCCTCAGAACTGTGATTAATATTTATATTCTCAATTACTAATATTTCTTGTAACTAGTAAAACACTTTAACTTGGTGTCCTTTTCTTTTCCTATATCCGGTTAAAACTTATAGTGAAGCGCTTGTTTCTTTTATTTATATATTCACTTTAAAGTACATGAATACCCATTATTTTTCTTTTATTATATTTGTTTAAATAATTATTTCAATTCATAATGATCTAAAATAGGAGAATAAAAGAATATCTTAAGTTTTTTGAGCCCAATAATGTATGAACAAATGATTAGATAATGTATAGTCTACATCTGGATTATATAAAAATTGCATGTTCCGATTTAGGGGATTTTACATTTAAGAATTCTAGATTCAATCCCTCAAAAAAAAAAAAAATAATAATAACTGCTGATACATGGATATTACCACAGGTAATGCTTCCACCCAAACATTCTGATTGATTTATGCAAAGGATCAGTGAAAACGAAATGATTTTTGTAGAGAGGCCAGAATGAAATTTCATCAAATATTCACTTGGGAAATAATGCTCTGAGATATATATTGAATTGGTGTATAGTAAGGCTATTGAAGCCTAACTCTTACAAACTGAGACAGAGAAATCCCAGAAAGATCCACTGAAAAATTATCTCTAAAACCACTAATAGATGTTATGGCTACAAAGTCCATATACATTTGGAATCACATTTATCTGGCTGTTTTAATTTCAGAAATATGATTGCCATTGCTAACAGATCAATGTAGCTTTTTATATGTAATGATTACCTGTGTACAGTAGAGTCTCAACAAGTCGTACCACGTTAACTCGGATCTCCGCATATCCCGAATCGATAAGCGCGAATTCCTTTTTTTTTTTAAAAAAAAAAAAATGAGGTGAAATCTGCAAAATTTCATAATAACTTTTGACCAATGATGATCAATCCACAGTTATAAGTCATTTGGAATAAATGTCCCATTTAGAACATCTGATGGTCTATTTCGAACGTCAAATGGAAACTATACCGAACGAGCTTTATAAACTAAAGCGGATGCGTGATTGCGAGACTGGCAAGCGGTATACAAACCTCACACAGCTGAAGCTTACCTACTCCCGCACCCCCTACAAAATAGATGCCCTTATCTGATGTAAATATGATTCATATTCAATTTGTGATCAACATAGAAATGATTTTTTGTAAGTATGATTTATTTTATTTCATTTTTTCCCATTTTCTGGATAATCTGGAGTTTTAGATGAACACTGGTCTCAATTGATCCGACTTATATATTACTATACTACCTTTTTTAAACTAATGAATTGTGCTTTTTATTATATCTTAAAAAGCTTTTATTAATCAGATTTCTATGGGGGAATAACAGCTTGTTATATATATATAACCAATGTGTGTAGAAATGTTTGATAATGTGAAAAAGGCAGCGCTTTTAATGAACTAAATTTTCTTTATATATCTTATCAAAACACAAAAATGTTTATCAAATCTAATATTATAAATCAAGCTAACTTATACTGAGTATACTGCATAACAAGTATAATCCGACCCACTCATCAGAAATGAAAATTTATTTTCAAATCTAATTTTAATAACAAGAAATGTATCTCTGAGTTAATATACTCGTATTTTACAATTCATACTAACCATAAATATTTTCTTCTAATTATTTGACTTGTGTTTCAAAATCGAGCAACATGAAAACTGTCTCCATCAAACTAAAGCAAATAATTGATATTGCCAGTTATGGAATCAGATACACATAAAAATGCTTGCATAATTCGCATTATATAATATTTCCTTTCAATGAAATTACAAATGTAGCAGTTTTTTTTATTATAGCAACTGACAGTATCAGTGGTGATAGCGGTGTAGCAAATGAGCAACGTTATAAAAATATATTTAATATTTAAAAATAATACACGTGTGTTTCCAAGTTGTATTATGGACAGTAGTGGCGATTAGGAATTAGAAGTGAGGGGAAGGAGCAAAAAATTGATAAGCAACAAAAAATAACACTGGTTTTAGTGAGTATTAAGGGGAAGGGGTAGACAAATACCTATTATATTTTAAAATTTAGCTTCAGATTGGTAAATATTAGACACTTTCTAAGTGAATTTGGAGAGAGAAGTAAAAGTCGACAAAGTTTGTTCCTTCAGTGTGATTTAGTTTAAATACTAGAGAGTATTTATTTATTTATTTATTTTTTTTTTTTGATTTATACTATACAATATAACTTTCGTCATAGAAACAATATTACACATGTATTACAGTTAAATATAATTATTTCAAAATTAAAAACTAAAAGTGATAATTTCATCTAAAAAAATGAAGCTTGATTAAAATAAACATTTAAAAATGATAATTTGCAATATCCAACAAAAATGAGTTTACTCAAGGCCTTGTTTTATGCATCATTACACTACAAAATATGCAAGGAGAGACAAAATATACTTTTAAAATAGCGTCAAGTGTACAAGTTTTCGTCTTGTGTAGACATTTACGCATTCATCCACCTTGGCTATCAGTTGGGGGCCCAAAACCTCCCTTGGTGTGATGCGGAAGTTAGGAGAGGGAGTGCCAACTCAAGTGTCGTCGTCGTCACTAAACCGAGGCTCAAAATAACGAGGTCCGTCGCCAATAGTTCTCCTATTGCTTCTAGTGCGACGTTAATAAAACCAAACATCACTATTTTCTGAGGTGCTTTAATGATTAGTTAGCCACGAGGTATGAGTTTAACATCTGTACCGCGATGCACAGTATTGCAATTTCGTATTCCCGTAATGTAAATTTTTTAAATAAAGAAACGAAAGGAAAAATAATTAGGTGATAAGACACGTGATAAACACATAAAAAAATTTAATTATAATTTCAATTTAATCAATCATTTATTGAATATTTTTACTGAAAAATTTTACAGCACATACAAGCCTTTCCTTCTTAGTTTCCAAATATTTTTGGATTACTAGATCTAACCGCGTGGAGGTGAGGTGAGGCTAATTTGATTATGATTGGCTAAGTGTAGATAAATCTACATGTATTACACGTCATACTCTTCTAGACCCAAAAATGTGGACAAAACACAAACGAACTTTACTAAAAAATTACGAACGGAGCAAATATAAGTTATGCATCTAATAATTTTTACTAATTCATGATTTAGAGTCGACATGCCAATCATTTAAATTCTACTTTCTTAGTACTTCTGAAATGCTCTACATCAAATTCTAGAAAACATAATTTTTAACTTTAAAATTTACTTAAAAAGACACATTTGTGAACGTATTAAAAAATTCATAATATAAAATCAAAACATGCATGTGAAAGTTTGTAAGTCATTCTATTAAAACTGGGAACCAGAATTCAGAAAAAATTATTGTGATATGACATGGCGCCAAATATTGGAAACTTTCTTTCTTGCGAATGATTACTGACTAAGAGTCAGCAACCCTTACTATATCGGAGATAGTAAAGGGGAGATAGTATCTCCCCTTTGTGAGTAGAAAAGTTTTACGATACCTCATGTGGCGTATGGGGGAATTCCCGGTGTTCCCCGAGGGGGAAAGAAATTTCTTCCTCAAAGCGCCGAGTGGAAGGGATATTTTGACTTATTAAAATTATTGAAATATTAGTTAAAACTTGTCGCAAATGTCTAAATATTGCATTGTTAGGCAAGTAAGAACGATTATCAAAGTTTAAAAGTTCTAGCTTGATGGGAAGTTGGTTAAATTAACGATCGAAAATTTGATGACACACACACCAAGTGAAATTCAGAAAAACGTTTTAATAAAAATGTTATTTTTTCCTAAAAAAATGTGGAAGGTCGATTGCACCCCCCTTCCCTTTCCAATCACTGACATTGATAGCACAAAATGTGAATGTATTAGTTTGTCAGCTTTTATAGGTCGTCAGCTTCTTATAACCAAAAATTTGGATGAACTACTTTGGCGTTTGTATTATTTCTGAAATTATTCCTTTGTAAAAGAACTGTATGAAAATTGTTACATTAGCTACTAGTAAAGTAATTATTTCTCATAGCTTTAACACACAGCTTTAACTCGGTCTCAGAACTTTTCTCTCAAATTCCTTTTTTTTTTTAGCTTATTTTCTTCTCTATAATTTTCAGCTAACCTTTTAGATCGATCATTATGAATCTTTATGTCTCTAGGTTTATGTTTCAATAACAGATATATCGTTAATGAAAGGAGAAAAAAGCACGATATGGGGGGGGGGGGGCAAGTATCTAGCAAAAATCTTACAGATGAGTAAAAAACAACATCTTTTGAACAAATACTGAAACTGGTTCTAATGGGATTTGCAGGTCAACTGCATTTGAGATAATTTGTATGAAAGAAGTGAAATACAAAGGAAAAGGAGAATAGAAGAAAATTAAAATGTAAAATGCGATTGTGATTGTTTATCAACGTCGCACTTAGAAGCAACACGAGGGCAGCGAAAGACCTCAAAATTGTGAACCTCAGTCAAGAGATGAGGACGACACCAGAGTTGGCATCTCCCTTTCCAAATGTACAGTACTTATAATTGTTAAAATGGTTTGGGACATATATTGTTAACCCGTGGAAAGTACATGCATTATCGTAACCGTTGGAATTTTCTCGAAATCGATCCCAGATGTATGATCGTTTCCAGCAAATTTTTGAACAAAGCAACGGTAAATAAAACATTGTTCAGATTTTTTTTTTTTTTTTTTTAGTAGAAAATGAAGTAGCTTGATATTTATTAAACTAAATTTGAATAATTGTTTATCAAAGTCGCACTAAGAAGCAACACCAGCGCTACTGGCGACGGATCTCGTAATTTTGAGCCATGGTTAAGTGACGAGGGTGACACATTATCAGACATCTCCCTCTCCAAACTTTTACATCACACCCCGGGTAGGAATACTGTTCAATCAAAAGAATAATGGCCGTTGTTGCACCACATTACTCAAAACTCGTGGCCGCAGTAGCCTAGTGGTCATGGTTGCTGACGACGGTATTTTTCGAGTCGTGGGTTCGAGCTTTTTGATGCCACTAAAGACCCGCCTTGTAGCCGGGGCTGATGCATGTTAAATCTGTCGGTGTTCAAAGTCTCCCTTGGCGGGGTGTGGAAGTTAGGAAAAGTGGATGCAAGCTCAGGTGACGTCCTCATCACTTGACTGAGATTCCAAATTACGAGGTTCGTCACCAATATATCCCTGGGTTCGAGCCCACGCTGTGATTATTGTAATAAAATCGCGGATTTCTTTGCTATCACTTATAGTGAGCGAACGAATGTCCCTACCCTTCGATCTCATACAGTTATGATTTTAAAAATTAAGCTTTTTTCTGACTAGGAAGTCTGGTGGTCAACTTGTAATACTGGTATTCAGGTTCAATCCTATGTTCCTTGACCAAATCTGAGTTTTTATACGAATTCTGGTTTTATTAAGCTCTTCTTAACTGGTCATGGTCTCTCATTTCTAATTTAAATCGTTTTAATTTGAAAAATACAAATTTATGTCCTTGCGACTCTGTTGCAGATGATAACCACTATATTTTCTCTTGTCCTTTTACCAGGGATTTTCATCTAAAATGTCCTGTTGTTGGAGCGAAACCTATTTGTTTGAAGTCCGTGTGTAAAAATCCTTACTTGCATTTCTATCTTAAATCCTGTATTCTTACGGCTCGTAAAATTACCCAACAAATTTTTTAATTATTTTAGATTTTTATTACATTTCTTAATATTTTAATCTTCCCTTATTGTGTAGCTATAATTGTATACCTTGTATATATGTGTATACCTTTGTCTAACACTTCATTTTTGTTCGCGAGTTTGTAGACGCTTTTGTATTGCGCCGTTTAACCTGTCATGCATGTTATTTCTGTAAGAAAATTCCAACAGTTAACCTTTTTTTCATGTTTCTGTCATGTACATTTTCTGCTCTGTCAATACATTGTAAACTTTATTTAATTTTGAATTCGAAGTAATGTAATATCTTATGGGTTTCTTTGTCAATAAATGCTGAGTGCAGGGGTGATTGTCTCCCAGAAGGGGGGGGGTGCAGCTCTAAATCCTTTGGGTAAGCTCTGTCCCCTTGGATGTTCTTGCCAATATTCCTCGTGTTGCTTCTAGAAAGTGACGTTAATAAAACCAATCACTCACTCACTCAAAACTTAATCTACCAATCAAATTTTCAACAAACAAGTGTGGCGTAAATAACCAATCAGTCATATTACGATCTAGGTGAGCTGACATCTGTCTGAAATAAGTTGTGTTTTAAAATATTTTTTTTAATCTTTTAAATAAATAAAAGCGCAGTATATAATGAATTAAACGGGTATTTGAATCCACTTATATTTTGCACAACTTTGAATGTCCAAATAATAATTTAACTGAAAACTTCAAGATGGAAACTTCACAGAATCATTCGACTACCCAAAGTTTCTAAAGAATTAAGTATTCCATGTTGAGGAAAAGGAAAATTACGTATTATTCCGACTCTGATTCGGAAATCGAAGGAACTGAGCATATGACTCCAGAAGAGAAAAAAAACTGCAAAGAACGTTTTAAGATTTTAGAAGCTCAATTTCTGCCATATGCATATAAATTTAACTTCCCTAAGGCAGAACCTGAATTCAATCTAAATAGACATGGTAAAGATGCAGAAGTAATTATAAATGATTGCAAATCTGGTCGACCTAATGTAATTATCGAACCAGTGTGTATGGATGATATTTATATGGCAGTATTTAGATCCGTAACTAGTACCAAAGAACTCACAACAAAACTTCGGTGGGCGACGTTCGAACAAGCAAAAAGAATAAAGAAAACTTTATTGTTGGTGATAGAAGGGTTTTCTAAATCTGATATATTGGATAATATTTTGAAATTAAATAATGTCGATATATTTGAACAAGTAGTTGAAACCGTATCATCAAACACTCATTTTGCCACTGAACTTAGTACGTTACATCTGATAACAGATTTTCACATGCAAAATAAAGACACATACTCCACTATGTTTCCGAAAGAAAAAGGAGTGAAAATTGAAATACCTTTAGACGACAAACTTCCATCTAAATTAAACCTACTTCTTAGTCCGATACAGATGGTTATGGAGTATTTCCCATTACCAGCTTGTAATTATAAAAAATCAAAAAGTGATAATTATATTTTTACTAAGGAATCCTATTATCCTGTAACTAAGAATTCTCCCATGTTTGCTTTGGACTGTGAAATGTGTGAATCAGCCGATGATTCTAGTGAACTAACAAGAATTGCTGTTGTGAATGAAAACTGCGACATTGTTTATCACACTCTAGTCAAACCCGATAAGAAAATTACCAACTATCTGACAAAGTTTAGTGGTGTTACAGAATATATGTTGAAAGATGTTACTGTACAATTGAGTGATGTTCAACAACACCTTCAAAAATTATTACCTGCAGATGCTATATTAGTTGGTCATTCACTTAATTGTGATCTGCATGCTTTAAAGATGATTCATCCCTATGTAATTGACACAAGCATTATATTTAACAACAGTGGAATAAGAGGATACAAAGATGCCTTAAAAAAACTTGCTCTCAAATACTTGGACAAGGTAATTCAAAACAGTGATGAAGGACATACACCCATGGAGGATGCTGTTACTACTATGGAGTTAGTTAAGTTTAAACTACAGGATATTAGTAAAACTGCTGGACAATATTTTTGTTCTCAGAGACCATCTTCGTTTGGTGAAAACTCTTTGAACTATGATAATAAATCTTCTGTACTTAACTTTGAAACAAACTTTAAAATATATAACACAAGTTTTTTTTCAAGGATTGCCAAATTTTCAAAAAAGTGTGCTTTAATTGGCAATGAAACATCTTTGAAATATTACGATAAAAATATATTGACTGATATCATAGAGGAAAATATTAAATCTAATAGAGAAGATATAGTAAAAACTACCTTGAAACAGATAAAAAATAAGGATTTAATCATAAGTCATTTAAATTATGATCAAACTTCTAAACGAGAAAGTTTGGAAGAACTGAATGTCATTTTAAAACAACTATATGATGTTTGTGAAGATAGATATATGTTTATGGTTCTTATATCAGGCGTAGATGAAAATAACTATTCTGATATTAAAAGTGGTCTGTTTATGTCAGTGTTAAAAATATCAGATTTAGAGTATGAAAGATAATTTTTTTAATTGTAATGTTTTACGAAAAATTATTTTAATAGTACTAACAGAATTTTTTAAATATTTTTGAAAAAAAACATTTACATTTTTAAAAGGGAGTACAGTTTTATCTAATTTTTAATTAATATTGATTTAAAAATTTTTTGATTTACCCAAAGAAATATCTTATGTTTGTTTTGAAGTGTCTCAATGGCAAAAAAGCCAGAGAGACACATGGTCATTTTGTGCTAAACAAGGTAAAGCTGTGATCTAGACGTGAGGTTTGCTTTGAAGAATTCCTATCAATTTAGTTTTTCCCTTTGACAGCTGTCTCTTTTAGCTTATTTTAAAAGTGAATTGCATGTAACTTTATTTGCAGCTGTTATCATGGAATGTAAAACGTAAATTTTTAAAATTTTGCTTTATTCCTATAATAACAAAGCTTTTGAGCCTCGCAAAAAAAATAAGTAAAGTTTATGGTGTACTCTAAACATTTAGTTAACAAAATAAGCTCTACTAGTAACAAACTAGTTAACAAAATAACTCTAACTTAACAAAGAAAGCACGTGTCAGAAAAAAAATTCCAATCTGAGGATTTTTCACTCAAAGATAGTCAACTTTGTGGTCGACTTACAGAATTTGATGACCAAATTAAAGCTATGATTGAATGGGATCATTATATAACTATGCGAGATTACACAGTTTAAATGTATCACACGCAACAATTAAAAATATCAATGTTATTAAGAGGCTGAATATTTGGGTTCGGTATGAATTGAAATATATTTTTTTTTAATACAAGGAATCAGTATTTGTTATATCCTTCTCAAACCCTTCAAGTGGAATCTTTTTTTTTAATGAATCGTCATTAGTCATGAAAAAATATATTATCTACAATAATATCAATTGTAAACAAATCCTATTTCCAGTTTCATGAGCCAGAAAAAAAACACATGAAAAGATGAATAGCTGTTAAAAGAGCATGCTGTTAATTTGGTGGAATAAACAAAGGTGTTGTGCTTCCAACGAACTGAACGATCAATTACCATGCTTACTATCAACAACTAATGCAATTGGAGGAAGCAATTTCAGAAAAACAGACAGAATTGACAGATCGCATAGGAATCGTGTTCCATTTAGACAATACAAGGCGAAGTATAGTCTTTGTTGCTCTCTATCCCGCACAACATCAACCAACCAAAAGGCCTATCATATCTTTGGTAACTTGCCGAAAAATATTGGAGCATAGTTAGGAAATAATGCACATCCTATAATCTTAACCTCGTGAGTCATCAGATTAACTTTCAAAGTTTGCAAAACTTTTATAATGGTAACCTGAAATCGCACTTGATGCACCCTGTGTTTCTTGGTGTTTAATCTTGGTACTACTGAAGAAAGGTTATTTTTATATAATTTTGTCATGGAAAAAAATCTGTGTGTGTGTGCAAGTTTTTTCTCCAAGCTACATTTGCTAAACTCTTTACCCAGCAATCCTATTATCCACTATTTTTCGTCAATCCGTTTTTCTAAATTTAGATAAATCCTTTGTATGATAAAATAATCTGGATGCATATCGGATAATTTAATTAACAATCAACATTTTATTGCATTGTCATGTGCAAAAATATTTATCCTAATAAAATGCTTTTGATGCAATTTTTGTACGCTTGATGTTTATTTCTGTCTTACTATTACATTTCTTATTTAATTTGTTTATTTTATAATATGAATATAGCTGTAGTTATCTCTTGATCTTATTGATGAATGTTTATATAATCATTTGTCAATTCATCAAGATTGGTAATTTGTTGTTTTAATATGGCGCTATAATGTGAAGTAAAACATGTGAATTAATTTATTAAAAATAATGTTTATATATTTTTTACTTTTTCTTTGTTCCTTTATAATAGTGTTTCTCGGAGGCTAAAATTTTGTTTCAATTCAGAATCATGATCTTTCTCTTAATGAGCGCATTCATGTGCATGTCATAAGAGGCGAGAAAAATGGGTACTCAGGGTCTGGAGGTATTGCCAGGCACCCTGCCCCTGGGGATTATATCAGGGGACCTCATGGACTTATCTACAGGTAAGTACATGCATCAGGACCCCGAGGCACCCTAGTGATATTTTTCCTTCCTTTGGGGTTTACTGTCTTTGGTAAACACGGGTGACACTTTCCCAGGATACCCTTGCGATCCTTCTCTCTTTTTAACCCTCTTTGTCAAACTCCCCTCCCCCTCCTCTATTTCTTTCTAAAACATCTAGACTACAGTTCCATCTTGTTTGGCGCAGCATAGTCATATCTGGCTCTTGCGCCTTTAAACTTCACTTTCACTCGCTCACTCAATGAGGATATTCATTTTAGGGCTTATGAATTAAACATTTTGTAAATGATCACATTTACAAGCATTAATTGTTGTACATATGAGAGATTGTTCATATATTTTAAAGGCCTCCTTGAAATTGCTATTCATATCAGTTCATAAGCTCCAATTTTATTAAGATGGAGTCGCGACTGCCGAGAGGTCATGGTTGTGAACTTGGTAAGAGTTATTTCAGTTTGAGTCATTGGTTCGAATCTGGATACGGGTGACGCACTTCCGGGATACCCTAGCGATCCTTCTCTATTTTCGACCCTCCTTCTTGTCAACCACTTATCTTTTTTTCAACTTCACGTCTAGACCACAGTTTAATCTTGTTTGGCGCAGCATAGCCATATCTGGCTCTTGCGCCAATAAACCTTACATTCACTCACTCACTCACTCGAATCTGGATACCATGGGAGTCTGGATGTATTTGGTAAATACATATATTTCACAAAATGTTTTCATTAAAATAAGAAGTATTAGATACTTTAGATTTTTCATAGAAAATTTTATTGCATTATTATATTTGAAGTACCACATTTTATCTAATTTAAAAGATTTTATGTAGTATTTATGAGCAGAAAGTCTTTTCATTTCTGTCTTACTGCTTCATTTCTTTTTATTTTGTTTCAACAATCTTTTTATGAAATGAGTATGTTTGCCAGATAGCCTTTGTTTTGCTCCTCATCTCTCATTACTCTTGCATGTCGTAAGAGGCGACTAAAATGGGTACCCAGCGTCTGGGGATATAGCCGGGCACCCTGCCCCTGGGGATTATATCAGGAGACCTCAGGAGCTTGCCTTCTTCAGGTAGGTACGGGCATCATGACCCCGAGGCACCTTAGTGATCTTTTTCTTTCCCATGGAGTTTACTGTCTTTGGTAAACACGGGTGACGCACTCCCGGGATACCCTAGCGATCCTTCTCTATTTTCGACCCTCCATCTTGTCAACCACTTTTTATCTTTTTTTAAACTTTACGTCTAGACCACAGTTTAATCTTGTTAAACACAACATAGCCATATCTGGCTCTTGCGCCAATAAACTTTACATTCACTCACTCATTACTCGTGCACCATAAACCCAAAATCTTTCATTCACTCACATCTCTCATAAATCAATCAATAAATAAATACCAGTTTATACCTCTAGATTGTATGTGTTTATGTAAATGTATTACGGATGTGTATGTATGTATAATGTATACATTCTTTGATAAAAATTATATTATTTTATTCTTAAAAAATTAATATGGTTTGGTAATTTTATCAGTATAATTTTTCAATTGAATATAGTTTGATAGGAATATAATCAAATATATGTGTAGTTATTGTTTTTTCGAATCTATATCTTGTGTTCTATTGAAATTAAGAATTTTCTTTTTCTTTTCTCTCTCTCTTTTTTTAATTTAGAATATACCGTGATTTTCTGATTGTTTTTATTTTGTGATTCATTATATTGTCGAAGCTTTCCGAGTTTATACCAAATGAATAAAATCAGATCAATTATGTGCAGTTTATACATTTACACGTTATGTAAAAAACGAAGGAAAGTTTCAGTTTACCTGCTGTGTACTCTCACTTTAAATTCTCAAAATAAGTTATTAATGAAATGTTTTGTTGCCTATTGCACAAAAATAAGTTTGCTAGGAAAAAAAAAAGTAGTCAGGAATGAGAGTGAGTAGTGATGGTGGAATTAAGTGTGCAAAAGCCAGATGTAGTTATGCTGCGTCAAAAAAGGTGAAACTGTTCCAGATATATGAAAAATGGAAAAAAGAAAAATTGGTTGACGAGAAGAAGAGTTGAAAATAGAACAGAATCACTAGGGTGTCACCCGTATTTACCAAAGACAGTAAATCCCATGAGAATGAAATAGGGAATGAGATAGAAAGAAAGGGTGCCTTGGGTTAGTGATGCCCGTACTTAAAGAAGGTAAGCCCCTGAGGGCAAGTAGTTAAGGGTGACTGCAATAGCCTAGTGGTCATGGTCGCGGACTTGCGGCCGACGTCGTTCTCATCCATGCGTGGGTTCGAGCCTTAATGCCACTAAAGACGGAGCTGATACATGTTAAATCTGATCCACTTATGGAGGAATGTGTAAATTTGGAGAGAGAGGTGCCAGCTCAGGTGTCGTCCTAGCCACTTGACCAGGATTTAACATTACCAGGCCTGTCGTCCATAGCCCTTGTGCTAATAAATAATCACTTCTTGAGTGTGGTGTGTAAATGTCTTCATAAAGAATGGCCAAATGAATAAATAAAACTTTAAGAAATGGAATTTTTCAGCAAAAACAATTTTAAATTATAACTTCTAAGCAAAAAAATTTTTGTAAAATTTTTTTGTACCAGTTAGACACTCGGTGCATTTAAAAGAACACTAAGAAATCCTGGCTCTCGCCCTCAACAAAATAAAATATATCGATCACGGTTTGACCACTTGCTGTGATTTGAAAGTTGTCTGCATACTTCTTGGTCAACAAGGCGGATATACAAACTTCTCATGTTTCATTTGAGAGCGGGACAGCCGTGATAAGATTCAACATTGGATCAAAATAGAATGGCCGAAAAGACAAAATTTTAAACCAGGTACCAAGAATGTGATTTGTAACAGCTTAGCAGAGCCGAACAAAGTATTGTTAGCCCCTCTGCATGTATAATTAGGTGTAATGAATGAGTGAGTGAATGTAAAGTTTATTGGCGCAAGAGCCAGATATGGCTATGCTGCGCCAAACAAGATTAAACTGTGGTCTAGACGTGAAGTTGAAAAAAAAGGTAAAAATGGTTGACAAGAAAGAGGGTCGAAAATAGAGAAGGATCGCTAGGGTATCCCGGGAGTGCGTCACCCGTGTTTACCAAAGACAGTAAACCCCATGGGAAAGAAAAAGATTACTAAGGTGCCTCGGGGTCATGATGCCCGTACTTACCTGAAGAAGGCAAGTCCCTGAGGTCCCCTGATATAATCCCCAGGGGCAGGGTGCCCGGCTATACCCCCAGACGCTGGGTACCCATTTTAGTCGCCTTTTACGACATGCATGAGCTGCAGTGAGACTATTCTGTCATCCCCGGTCACCACACGGGTCTTAGGTGTAATGAAGTAGTTTGTCAAGACTATTCCAAAAGATGGTGTTTGTTTCAAATACCTGTGCAAAAAGTTTCCAGATTTATCCACAGCCATGTTGAAAGAGGGAATCTTTGTTGGTCCAGACATCCGCAGGCTTATGAAGGATAAAGAATTTGAGACTAGCATGACAACAAAGGAAAAAGAAGCTTGGATTGCCTTCAAAGATGCAGTCAGAAAATGCCTGGGTAATTACAAGAATCCTGACTAAAAACCAATTGTAATGAAAATGCTGGACAAATTTCAAACATTGGGTTGCTCTATGAGTGTCAAAATATATTTCCTTCACTCACATGCGGACTTTTTCCTCGAAAAATTAAGATCAGTCAGTGAAGAACAGAGTGAAAGATTCCATTAAGACATCAAAGATATAGAGCGCAAATATCAAGGAAGATGGGGCAAAAAATACGCTTGCCGGCTACTGTTGGATGTTAACGTGAGATAAGTCTGAGATTGAACATAAATGAAGAACATCAACAAGAAGTTTCAAAGGAAAAAGAGTGTACGTACTTAAAAAGAGACTTTTTGCTTTGTTTTTTGTGCAGTTTAAAATATGTTTCAAACTTTCATGTACACTGGCATAATATTTGCTCTTCTTGGTCATTCGTCTATTAATGTATAGGAAGGGGGGGGGTGCCAGCTCAGGTGTCGTCCTCGTCACTTCACCGAGGTTCAAAATTACGAGGTTCGTCCCCAATAGCCCTCGTGTTGCTTCTAGTGCGACGTTAATACAAACTAAACTAAAAAACTAAAACTAAACTATTTTACGTAAGTTACCTTAATAAAAACAAATTAAAATAGTATATTGATGATTTTCTCCTATAAACTACACCATAATTGGATGCAAAATGTTTAAACCTCGAGGAAACTTCTTGTTTTTCTCTCGACCAAAGGCGGCTTGTGAGATCTGGCAACAGTGGTTTTCATCCATTTGTTGAAAAATTAATTTGCCTCACCAATAATCGATATTTACAAGGATTTAACTGGATAAAAACCACTGTTGCCAGATAGTGCCTGCTAAATTGTTCGAGAAAATTCCTTTTCAAATAGGATTTTAGCAAAAATATCGATATCAATTTCACAAAAAATCCTGACGTTATGGGGAGAAATGGAGGTCATTTTCGAAATCAGCACACCAAATAACATAAAAATTACCGAAAACTTTTTTTGAATCTTTCAAAAACCTTAATTTCGCAGGACTATGTTATTTTATTAACTTCGCTCCAAGAAACAAAGAGTGAGCTGTTGGCGATGGAGCTCTTAATTTTGAACTTCGGTCAAGTGACGAGAACGACACTTGAACTGGAATCCCATTCTCCAAACTTCCACACCACGCCAATTTGAGGATATTGAGCCTCGATAGATTTAACGTGCATCAGCCCAAAATCTGTTGGGGATATTGGAGGCTAAACCTTAGTTTTTGGGTGATGCGACTTTGTGAATGAGAAAAGAGTAACACTTTAAAAGCTAGGAGTTCAGCAGTTATTTACGTTTCATTTAGGTTCTTGTTAAAAATGGAATTTTCATAATCTCAATTAACTATAGAGTAGTAAATATCAATTGTAGTTTTGTCTTATTGATGATTATTGAAATAATGATAAATATAGGTAAAAAATACTTTGTTAAAATAACGTACATGTTATGAATTCAATTTAGCTAAAAAAAGCGTTCCATAGATTTTATGTTTTAAAGTGATTGAAATTGCAGTATGTGTTTCTGAGGTTCCGTGGTGATTACGACTGTGTGTGAGAAGAGTAGATATGCGAAAAGATGCAAATGATATGTGGTTCTCTTGAGCCATTAAACTCCACCATCGAAAGTTTGACTGAAATGATATCTTAGCGGCGCTTTGAGAGTTTTTATGGATAAGTTGGTCAAGTTCCTTTAAAAAATTTGAGTTTCTTTTTAATTTTGTTCTTTGCCTATAAAGACTGTGTGTGAGGTATCTCTCACCTTTTTATTATTTAACTATTTCAGTAAGATTACCTCTAATTTATTTCATTTTTTCGTAACGAATAGACCCAATCAGGGGACCTCAGGGACTTACCTTCTTTAGGTAAGTACGAGCATCATGACCCCGAGGTACCCAAGTGATCTTTTTCTTTCCCATGGGGTTTACTGTCTTTGGTAAACATGGATGCGCGATCCTTCTCTATTTTCGATCCTCCTTCTTTGTCTTTTTTGAATTTCTTAACGTCTAGACCACTGTTAAATCTTGTTTAGTGCAGCATGGTCATATCTGGCCCTTGCGCCATTAAACTTTACATTCACTCACTGGGTCATTTGTATAGATAGATATAGAAGAACAGTTGTCGCCTCCTAGGGAGGCCACGATAGAGGTAGGAAATAATAAATACTTCTAGGAGGCAGGAAATATAAACACCATTGATCGATAAAGAACTTGTAACACGAACAGAAGGAAAAGAAAAGAACCGAAATATTCTTTTGGAGCATAATCAGAAGCATTTTCATATTCCAAAGGTTAATTCAAATTGTTATTCGCAGAAATTAAAAGAAAAATTCCAAGACATGCGAAAATTCTAAATCTTTTTTTTTAAAATCAGACATGGTAAAATTAAATTTTTTACTGCAGATCCTGTGGGTACAGGATAGATTTTATTGTTAGAAAAATTATTAAATGTCTCAATTAAGGCTAATGTCATAGAAGAAGGAATCACTTATTGATTTCAACCCTTCGGAATTCTTACTAATGTATCGCTGGAAGATTTCGCCGTTGAATTACAAGACACGAATAACAGAGGTAGTAGAGATCCGTCGTACCACCCAACTAACTAATAGTAACTTACACACACACGCTGGCAGTCAATAGCAGCATCGCATCAACTCACCTAACGGCCAATCCAATAGCCAGCTCTCATCAGAAATTTTTCGACTCTCGGTTTTTCCGATTCCTAAAGAAGTACTTTTTTCGTCCAATAGATGGCGCCAAAATCTCATCAACTTTAAACCTCTATATCTCCGTATATATCCATCCAAACCTCAAGATTGTTTCTCCAATTCACCACAAGAACTTTCTCCTAAGAATGAAAAATCCATACATCCAAAGTGACTATTAATTGACAAGATTTGGGCTTGTAGAGCGCTCTGGGCGCCCATAGAATCTCAACATCAACGTCGTTTCGTCAATTTCCTCTGTGTTGATTACCATACTGGAAATAAAATCGCCTATCAATAATCGAAAGGCAATTAAACAATAAATATTTGTTTGAAAATGTACGATAGAAGAAGAGGATTTCACCAAAATGCATATTTGATTGTAAATTGAAATTTTTATTAGTGTGATAGAGATGCTTGTTGAGAAATTAATTTTTTCAGTCAATGTAAAGACGTATTTATACAACTTAAGATTCTTTAAAATCGATCCTAGAGCAATAATCAAATATTTATTTTCAATGAGTTAAATGGTGACGGTAACGAATTTTTTGTTAATTTCAAAAAAATTTTTAATCCCTTTCTTGTAATTATGAATGAAATGCTCACAAATGTATAAGTTTTTCTCTAATCAAATATTAAAAAAAAAAAAAAAATTCTTAAATAAAAAGAAAATTAATGCACTGGATTGGAAGTAACGTTCTGTTCTAAAAAAAATTCAGCAGAGGGAATAATTTAAATAAAGTGTCATTACTTATTTCACTATTTTTAAAAATTTGATCTTATTTTACGCTGTTTACAAAAAAATATATTAAAGAATTTGTAACACTTTTGTTTGGAAATTTGTATTTTTCGATACAAATATTTTACAAACATAATATTTATTCTTTTGTTGGTACATTGTGTTTGAGCAGTTTCTATTGCGAGTGCTAGATGTGTACATGAGACATTAATAATATGATTATCTGTAACAAAATAAAGCAATTGTCTTAAATTTTTATAAAGTATTTGTTATAGATAATGGTTTGAATAGGAACAAAAATTTAGTTAAAGTAATGATTTTGAAATTTTTATTTTCAAAATCCCGAGGACTCCTAATAAAAGTGAGTGCCTTGATATAATTATCATTCACATTTACTTTTAGTGCAAAACTTTCAACATAATTCTAATAATTATTTCCGTTCATGTAACCACATACTAATGTATATCATTGCAATTTGTTCAACGTAACTTTCAACTTTAAACAAAACTTATATTTTTGTATAATTTAATAGTTGTACAAAAATCTGAGTATTTCCTATTCAGTGTGTGATAAAAATATTTAACATTGTAAATTTTTTTATAAATCAAGGGATTGGATATAAAATGAGGCAAATCAGAAAGACAGTTAATGTGAAATTATTTTTTTCTTATAAATCTGATATCTACAGAAGTGTTTCACTTCAAAAGAATTTAATTTATCAACTCTCCAGGAATGCCATTAAATTAAGCCAAATTTGATTTTTGCACCTTAAACTCGTTACATAAAATCAAGAATTTGATACATTGTATTATGGCACTTACCAATTAAAGCTTGCTAAGAAATGAGTAATTTTGTGACGACATAATATTCCTATTCGCCTCTTGTGCCATAGCTAAACTAAATATACTAACACTAGAAAGTCAATAACTTATGCAAGAAGACGTTAGACATATCTCACAATGTTTATTCCACAGATTTGTACTATAACGACAAATGAACAACGGCTCTCCAAAGTAACACCCTAGATATATTTGCCTGTCTCAGTAATACCGAATTAAGGTTAGCTTACCACAACTTTCCCAATTGAATTTGACTTGATTCTTGGCTTTACCACGATTGCTCTCACCCATAGCCACTCTTGATCTCGCCCTACCACCTGTAAAGTATATACTCAAAGCTAGTAACACTCAACCTCTATCAAACAACTCTCGCTTTGCTTATATTCTTTCCTATCTACAGCACTTCACTTTATTTCTACTGCCTCTAATTTAACTAATCACTTTTCATTTTGGTTGGGAAGAAATTGTTATTTATAGCAATCAATCTTAATTAAAAGTCCCCAAGGCTAGAGGAGAGAAGACTACGAACTGCCTGTCACAATTTGTCTTGAAAAGATACATTTGATAATTTAAGTAATCAGTATATGTTAATAATAAACTGTATAAAAATAATTATAAATTTACAATTTAGGGATTTTCATCTTACAATTATCAAGCCTGATTCAATTTTATAGAACTTAAAAATGATGCATATGCTTAAAAACATTTATAAAAATAAAATACGCTTAATGAATTAAAAAAACGTCCCACGTTTTTACTTTTATTTAGAGATGAATACACAAGAATTTTGAAGATACATGAAAATTATAGAGCTACAAAAAGGACTTTTATGACAATAATCACTTTAGACATACAATAACAGCCTCTAAATGCAGCAAAAACACACACATACATATAATGATTATATGTAACATTAAAATTATAATTTGAAAAAACAAAATTATTAGAATATAAAAAAATGCATATGAATAAAAAGCTGTAACCCTTAAGATGCTCTAAATAAAGGGTAATAAAATACAAATCTATAATTAGCTGTTCTGCTTAATGCTTCTACTAAAATTATTAAAAAAAAAGATACTAAAAAGTTAAATTATATATAATATTTATATGTATTAACACATACAGGTACAAAATCTCTAAATTATTTACATCAGCACACAATAGATACATTTGAGTAGCATTTCAAATAAAATAATACAATGGTAAGATAATCCAAACCCTTTTTTTTTATAAGAGCCTGTTTTGTAAAGCAACTCTAAAAACTATTCTGCAAATATTAAATTAGTAACAACAATTGACAGGAATGTATACTTGCCAAAACAAATATGTATTGCCTTTTTTTCAAAACATGGATAAAAAATATTTTACAAAAATAATAATAGCTTTTATTTTTCAAACTAAATAAAAGAATATTAATCAGAATTTTTTTTTAAAAAAAAAAGCAATAATTGATGTAAACAGCAAAACAACACTAAAAAAATAGGAACATATCGATTTGGCTCGTTTCATTGGCACAAGGGCTATATTTGGCCCAAAATTGATTAATTTACAAAAAAAAAGTACATCTGTGATCGACAAACTTTTGAAAGACAAGGAATGTAAGAAAGGCTTGGAGATGAAATAAGAAGGGACTTAAGTAGAAAGAGAGGATAGGGTACACATCAATGTTG
This sequence comes from Nephila pilipes, assembly GCA_019974015.1. Classification (NCBI taxonomy): domain Eukaryota; kingdom Metazoa; phylum Arthropoda; class Arachnida; order Araneae; family Nephilidae; genus Nephila; species Nephila pilipes. Next base: position 20,334 of record BMAW01071181.1, on the reverse strand, counting down.
CACACCATCCATATTTATCATCCAGAAACCCTTTCAGCATAATGGTGCTGTAAATCCACACTTACCCTGAAGAAGGTAAACCTCCCAGGAGAAACATACTTAAATTTGCTTATAGCAATTTTAAGATAAATTGCCACAAACGTAGTACTAATAAATTTTCCAAAATAATAAGAATTCAAGAAAAATTCAAAAAAAAATTCATATAAGTTTACATTGAAAAATTTATAACAAATAGAAAAATTGCACGTAAAGGAAGTTTTATATCTATACATTATATATACCAACATCACAAAAGTCAGTAACTGATAAATTTTTGAATCTTGTAACACTTGATTCAAAAATTTATACCATGCCAATGAGTTAGATGTTGAATCCTTAAAACGTAAATTATTTTTATCAAATATCATTATATACTCATATTTAACAAGAGTAAAAAAAAAAAAAAAAAAAAGACAATGTATATAATGTATTGCAAAATTAAAGTTTTATCCATTCATTGATCCCAATGCTTGGAAATGTCGCACTATTTTGTACATACCAGCACAGAAATAATTGTGTATAATAAGATAAATCAGATGCAAGTTCATTGCTTCAGAACTGTGACAATCTTCTAAACGCTCTGCACATTCATCACGGAAAGTTTCAAAAAACCTTTCTTCTTCTTCATCCAGATCTTTCTTCAGAACTGACAAGAGAGCATAGAGCCATTTCGCTATAGCATTCTCCATGCCAATCAGAACAAACCAACGATGTAAGTACTTGATCAAAATCATAATGTCATTTTGAGTAAAATGACTCACAATATTCAAGAGTGGATCTTGACTTTCCATAAACTGATGGTGTGAACGTGGACGATAAATTTTGCAAAATAAATCATAGCCAAGGCAAAAGTAACATAACTTTTCCTCGTCTTTATTTGAAATTTCACAATTCAAAGGATACATCTTTTGTAAATCTTGTTCCATTAATATTTTTCTTGTATCTTCAAATTCACGTAGTAACCTTTCACAGCGAGCCTGGTATTCGTAGTGAGGATTGGATTTTGTGTGTGGCAATTGGAGAACATTTTTGCGTTCTCTCATGATTGGTGCTGGAGCCAGCATATTTTCTATTCTGGACTTGTGAATGAACTCTGATCCATCTTGAGGTATTGTGTCCAGATCAATGTAACGAGTAGGGGGTTCAACATACAATTCTTGATGTGACTTTAGATGTTCAGAATCGGGATCATAGCCAGGTAATTCATACATGGCTTATTCTAAAGGGAAAAAAAAGAAGTTTTAAATATCATGCAATTTTTTTTTACTGGAAAGTAAAATAAAATGTAGTCTTTTAAATACATACTGTTCATTTTCTTATAATTAATACTTTAGTAAACTGACAGCAAAAACATACAAGGTTGTTTCAAACCATGCACTTTTTCTTTTGTCTTGAAGGATGAGTGAAAATATGATGTATTATTTAATCCATATCCTAAGTTACTTTATACAATCATTCTTAAATAAATTAAAAGTGATTACTTGATTATTGAATCAGGATGTAAAAATTCCTGAAGTATACCTTCTGAAAGGAATTCAATAGAAAGAATTTATATTTCTCTATGTAAAAGGCTCAAATTTAACTTCATCACGAGCTCCAAAATTTACAAGAGAAGGAATCTAATACGTAATTGAAAAAGAAAGGAAGAAAAAAAAGGACGTTAAACATCTGAAATATGAGTAAGATGAATTATTAAGGCATCTTTGTAAAAAATCAACAGTTGTTGCACAACTTCTAATTCCTTGCAATATTTTTTCCCATGACAGAAGCTTTAAACAATCATACCATAGGTTATACAACAGTAGCCAAAATTATGAAAATCTTCAGGGTAAAAAAAAAGAGTACTTTTTAGATAGGGTGGCTCATTATTCCACTTTTTTTACAGTAACACCATCCAAATTAATATTAATGGAAAGATAATTTAATGCGCAATCCAAAACAATATACTTTAATTATTTTATTCTAGCAAAAGTTCTTATCTAATAACCAGGATAAAGAAACATCTTGCTAAGGTTCATCTTCATTTGAATGATGCCAATTAACAAAACTGTTTCAACATCCAATCAGGCGTAACTTTTGACAACGTACCAAGTATGTCACAATAAGATGGTATCAGTGAATTTGATTAGCACTAAAAAATTTGTCGAATTTTGTGTCCGAGTTCTTTAAATCAGTAAATTCATAAAGTTTCTTCTAATTTGACGAGATAAAACATAATAAAAATGTTATTAAATTTTTATTATGTTTTATCTCGTCAAATTAGAAGAAACCGTGACACTTATTAGTGTCATGAAGAGTTAAATAGTCACCCAAAAAGTGATGTAAAATTTCACCGTCAAATGAAAAAGGCTACAGTTATATAGAAATTAGATGAATAATTAGTGGGAAAAAAGATTTTTAATAATTATAAAATGAGACTAATAAAAGCAGAAAAAGTGCATAGCAGCTATTGATGAGCAAAGAATTTAGAGTCGGTGCCTAAACAACAGAAGTATTGAGACACCGATAAACTGGAACTCAATAATTAATCGATATTTCTAATCCTCAAATCTCGCATAATGTAGAAAGCTATAACTCGACAAACTCTCAATACTTTCTAACAATATTTTATTTACTTTATTAATATTTTAAATACATCTTACTACGAACGTTCCATTGTTCAACTCAATATATAAATATAACACACTGTTGCCAAATTGAGAATTACGAAGTTACAAGAGAAAAAAATACAAGAGTACAAAATTTAAATCGGCTTTCTCACAGAAGGAACAAAAATCACAAAGAATTCAAAATGAAATGGGAGTATGTAATGTGAAGTTGAGTGCTAGATTTCTTTAACTCAGATTTAAAGATATTGGTCTTAATGCTACATTTACATGAAAAAAAAAAAAAGGAAATTCTCTGTCTAAAACAAGGAATGAAAAGATTAAACTGATCTAAAACACAAGTTGAATAAGCAGAATAATAGGAAAATGTTATTTGGAACTATGAATCCATAAACAGTCAACTTGGAATTAACAACATAAAATACATAAGGAGGAGAAACTGTGATTTGTATCCTGATTGCATATGAGCCTGCAGTTGCAAGTCAACAAAAAGTACTAATGTAATTTGAGTGATTGATTGGAATTTAAGTATATAAAAATGCAACACTAAAGACTGAACTGAAATCTACAACTCAATATTTTTAAGAAATGCATCATTTATGTTTTAATGGGATTCAAACACATGTTATGCTGATGTTGTGTGCAAAAAGTGATTTGAAGGTAATCATATTTCACTGTAGTGTTTGTCTAGGAATGGATCAAACATGAATCATATCGAAATCTATGGAATCAACTAAAGAAACTTCTTACTCAGGAGCAACCAGGGAACAAAACGAAATTAACTGAAGTCACAATTCAATCTTGGTTTTATATTAGAACAGCTGTAAAACTAGAAAACTTGGTTTGCTCCATGGAAAGACACTGTCATGTTGAAATTGGAGTTAAAAGTATCCCAACAAAGTACTAGTTGACATATTGAGACATTTTGAATATCTCTTTTTTTACAACAAGATTTTCAATTTTCTTTATTATGAGCCATTATAACTCAAAATAGCACTTTTTTTAAAGGGTTTCCACAATATAGGACACTAGTATTACATTACAATGTATTAAAGAAACAATCTTGTCAAAAAAGTGGTTTTTATAATAGATTACAGCTTATTTAATTTCTTATTCCTGCATATTTTTTTAAATAATTCTTTATCTTTTTTTTTACTGTTTAAAATATGCATATTTTGTGATGAGTTCCCATTTTCAGACTTGTGAGAAATGATTCTTGCTTCATTTTGCTACAAGATGGCTAAAATTAGAGCACAACCTCTTAAATCATGACTATTTGATAAGCTCTGCAAGGAAACTGATGAACTATCAAACCAATTACTATTACACACCGAAATATGATAGTTGTCACGAGGTGCATGATTACATAAACTTGTTGAATTGTTTAAACAGTTACAGAATTGCTTACTGAAATTAATCTAGCCTAAAGTAACAAATTGCAAAAAGAAAAATAATATTTCTTATTTGGCCAATGTATTTGCAAAGTTCAATGACATTCTAACACATCACCAAGGAAAAGATATTACATTAATTCAAACAGGAACAATTATTTTAAGCTTTCAAGTTAAATTAAACTTGATCAAGTCTTCATAGTTACGCAAAGATTTTCAATACTTTAGAAATTTACAACAATTTGATATGCCGAAGTAAAATTGAAAATACATACAAATAATCTCCAAAAATTAAGCGAAGATTTTAAATTATGCTTTAGAGATATTAAAAATACAGATATCCCAGAATGGACTACCAAGCCACATTTTGCTCAATTTGAAAATAACGACAGTCATTTGCAAGATGAAGTCCTTGAATTATTAGTTAACCTAGAAGCAAAGATCTTTTTTAATAATTTAACTTTGAGTGAACTTTGTACGAATATAAATATTACGCATAAATATCCAAAACTTGTAATACAACATTTCCTTTTTAAATTGCATTCCCAAGCTCATGTACAGTTGAAACATGTTAATTCTTTTTTAACAATGAAGATAAATAAATGGAATAAGGAACTCTGAGGCAAAGTAAAACTGCAATCAAGAAATTTTGAACCAAATAATGTTAATCTAGCGAAGAGCACAAACACATCCTTCTCGTTGATTTTTGTCAAAATCAAAAGGGAGAGAAAAAAAAATTCACTGTGTTATTTAAAAAAACAGGCAAGGTTTTTATTCTTTTTTTTTAAATCACTTTTTATAGAGGGGGTTGATAAGAGAATTTTAAAATTTTTGGGAATCAATGATCAAAAAAGTTTGGTGGCCCCTGTTCTAGAGTTTCAGCAAAATTGTATGCTTTCAAATTATGAACAAGAAATGGCTTTAGTTTGGTTTTATTAAAGTCACACTAGAAGCAACACAAGGGCAATTTGTGATGGACCACATAATTTTGAACATTAGTCAAGTGACGAGGATGACACCTGAGCTAACACCCCCCCTCTCCTAACTTCAACATCACGCCAAAGGAAGGACTTTGGGCCCTAACAGATTTAACATGCCCCAGTTACACAGCGAGTCTTTAGTGGCATCAAGGCTCGAAGTTGCGACTCAACGAAAACCACCAGACGTGAGTCTGCTGCCCCGAACAAGAAATGAATTATGAACTGGACTGGAATTTATTCATTCTTTCCAAATGGGATACACATCTTTATTCATATTTTATCTAAATTTATGAAACAGGAACTTACTTATAATTTTAAAATGCATCATCTAACACAAAGTTAAGGAGCAAGCCTATACTAAAACATTCTCAACGATACCTGTGAATTGATTCATGCAATCTTTAAAGCTGGGTACAATTTTTAAAATCATTCATCTAAAATTCTGAACTAATGTTCTGTAAGTAATGTAATATATTATTTTTTTCTATTTTGTGGTATATGTTGCATGACTTTATGAATATTCCTATAGTGATATCTTACAGAAATTTCGTAAACTTGGTTCTGATTTGAATTTTAAAATATTGAAAATTTTAGAAAATAAGTACAATAGAGTTTTGTTTTATTTAGAATTTGCTAATAAGTAAGATAAAAACGTCTATGATATTATTTTATTGATATTTCAGATTTTTCATTTATATATTTTAAAATTAATGTTATAAAGGCATATCATGTTGAAAATATAAATTTTGTGTAGATTATTTTATGAAATATTACTACAAATTTTAAATTCTGTTTTGAAAATAGGTATATTGACATTCAGGCCTTAAAGGATAATCAACAATTATAACACAACTATGGAAGAGGAAAATAACCTACAAAATCCTGAAATAGGAAGTTATACTATTGATTCACAGAATGATAAAGTACAAAGCCATATAAATGAACTTCATTCCTTTTGATCCTAAGACATTGAGATGAAAATGGAATTGGGGTTAAATCATTTTAATCAGACATGTAAACATAATATTAGGGATTAAAAATAGAAACTAAAACATATTTCAAACCTCTTAAAGAGCTCTGCATTAACTCACCATATTAATTGATGTTTGAATTTTTCTCATTTTAATTATCTTTGTTGTGTTCTAACTGAACATTTTCTTGAGCCCCACGTAATTAACTTTACTGAAAAGTTAAACTCGAATGAGACTCTAGCAGAAAACTTTCATAGGAAATTAATTTATGGGAAAAAATTGGAGCTTTGGTTGGAATGCAGTTTGGCCCAACCACCCATAAACCCAACAGGAATTTATTTGGCGATATTTTGCCAAATGTGGTTATTCTGTTTTCTTTTCACTTTGATGGCTTTAGGTGTGCCAACCCTTTTGATTTTGGCACATGAGTTGGGATTCCAGCTTACCAGCTATTTTTTTTATATGTACCTCTCTCTGACCATGTTTTCCCTTCACTGTTGTGGATTTTGACGTGGCAACCCTTTCAATTTTGCCATATGAGTTGGGATTCCGGTTCACCACCTTTTTTTTATATACATACCTCTCTCTGGATGTTATTTTTTTAGCCAATCATGGTGAGTAGATTTTTGCACTTCCATTTCAAAACCAAAACTTTCCCTTTAAGGGTTCGTTGATTATGTTAAACTTTTTTAACCAATAAGAGGTTATGATTTTTGGTACTTTCATTGAAGCTTAACTTAGACTTCTCAGAGTTTCTAGAACATTCTTGATTGTCCATTACTGCATTTCTGAACTAGTCGAATTCATTAGTGTTTCAGTTCGAGTTTTTCCGTCGAGCACGTTTAGAATTCTTCGGTGGATTTTTATTCCACTTCTGTTATTGAATATCTCCTGCTGGAATTGATTTCTGTGCCTGCCTTCCATAATTTTACATATTTTCTCCTGAATACAAGTTATTTCAATGGCTGCTAGTATGAATTCGAAAGAAGTGAGTGAATATACTTAGATTCTTGGGAGAATATATGCAGAGGCACAATCATTCCATGCATGATGATACCTACAAGGAATTTTTGCAAGCCGTGATTGCCTTGTATCCGGTAAAAAATAAAAACGACCCTGAAAATTAGGTAAGTAAAAAAAAATCCTTCTTTTCCTCTTTTCTGCTTTGTGGACTTATGGTTCTGCCAAAAAAAAATTTCAATTCTTGCCAAAAGGTTGGGCTAAACTGCATTTTCACCATCAACCCATCTAACTCTCTGTCAGAATGGCTCATAGTAGTTAATAAACTTTTTCAAATACAATAATCTACCCCTGAACCAAGTAGGGTCAGAAGTAATATACCCCTAATAAAAACTAGACAAAATTTTAAAAATAGACAATCTACATCTTTTATAAATAGGCAAAACCCATATTTATACCTTGAGCACCAAATTATTTCACCGGCCTAATTTCCAAAATTACTCGAGCCCTTATACAAACAATTCATTAATCCTCATCCAAATTTTGGCGATGCAGGATTTTGACCAAATCATTATTCTAAATTTCAGCAGAGGTTACAACAATCCCCCAGCAAAATTTGTACAAGACAAGGCATTCTAAATGCATATCATTGGATACAAATGTATCCTTTAAGACAACCTAATTTTTTGAGTAACTTACCAATTACTAACTATGCTTTCCAGTGCATTAAGAAACCCTATCAGCCCTGAACAAAATCTCGTGGAAAATCAAATTACTTATAATGAGGCCCATAGCCCAGTACTATAACAATTATTAGTATCCGGATGCCTCTCAACCAATTCACATACGTTAATATGTCCCTTAAATCTAGCTAACTTGGGATATTTACCTATGTAATGTGACAATGTCAATGTTGTTATTGATATAGGATCCACACTTTCACTTCTTTCTGCAGATATTGTCCACAAACTTTACTTACAGCAAAAGAAGACTAGTCCTATCAAAGTTAATGAAGCCCACAGCAAATTCCAACTTAGACAAATGTGTGAAACATATTTAAAAGAGTAGGAGACATAAACAAAAGAATAGGATTATATATTATTAACCATTTACCTTATATAATTTTAGAACTTCCAGATTGTAACTTTTTAAATTTAATCATTGATTGGGGTAAAAATAGAATACAAAATGAAAAAATTATTACAAATTTGCATACCAAAAATGAAAACCAATTGTCTTTACACATATTAGAAGAATCAAAGAACACAAACAACACTCAGTAGCCAGTATCTCAGAAGAAATTTTTTCCACCTTTGATTATAAAAGAACTATCTAATTCTGTACTGTCTCTTGTATCTGAATATTTGGAGTATTTTATACAAACATAAATTTTCAAAATTTGCATGTCATAACATAATGGTTTTCCTAATTCATTAGAAGAACACTATGATCACCTAAAACAAATACTTAATATATGTCAAGCAGAAAACATTAAATTAAAATTTTCTAAATGAGCTCTGCAAAAGTTAAAATTAATTTTTTGGGTAATGAGGTCAGAGAAGGATGCATTTCTCCAGATAATCATAACATATTGAAAGTATCAAAAAATTACAACTATAAAAAAATATAGAACAGCTTCAAGGTTTTCTTGGTTCTGTATTTGTTTATAATAAATTTATTGATTCTTATGCTAAAATTAGAGAACCTTTAAACAATCTTCTTAAAAGAGTTCAACAATGGGTATGGACAGAATAATGTCAAAAAGCTTTTTAAATGGTTGAAAACTAAACTTATAATTTTAAACCTGTATTACAATTACATGATCCTAAATTACCTCTTCATGTGTTTTGGGATGCTTTGAAAATACCATTGGAGCTGTTTGGAAACAGCCTGATAGTTCTGGTGAATTACATTCAGTGTCATATCATTCAAGGACTTTAAGAAAATATGAACAAAATTATTGTATAACAGAAATGGAATGTTTGGCTATAGTAGATGATCTTGATAAATTTATTATTATTTAAAAAATTATAATTCATACAGAACATGCTGCCTTCATTTGGTTAAAAAATGTAAAATATTTAAGGGGTTGTTTAATTAGATAGTCTTCAAAATTAAGCATATTTGATTATTAAGTTAAATACTTTAAAGGGGCAGCTAATGTTGAAGATTACTTGTTATATCAAGACATCCTACAGCCCAGTATATCCAACACATTGTGCATTTACTTGAACTGGATGAGATAAAATATTATCACAATTTAGGTAACTGAAAGCAATTCAAAATATTAAAAAATCAATTTTGTACTTGAACTTAAAAAGAAAATTTTGGCTAAGATAGTTGCACTTGTTTCTCTTGGGAGAAAAGTTTTGCAAAATGCTCATAAATAATTTGGACATCCAGGTACTCAAAAAGTGATAAACTTAATTACTCCCCAAAATAATTGGCCTCACATTAATTAAGATATTTTAGCTTTTGTCAAACATTGTCATGTTTGTTAAATAAATAAAAAGAAAAGGCAAAAAATATCATTTTTTTTTTTTTACAGACTGTTCCCCCCACGAGTCAACCTTTTGAATGTCTTTCTGTTGATGTTGTTGGAGAGTTTAATTATTATAACTCTATAAAAAAATGTCTTCATAATACAATTGATCATGCAACCAAATATGTTAGGGCTTTCCCATCCAAAAATGAAAATTTTGAAACACATTTTTCAAATTCAAATGCCATCTAAATTAACAACTGATAGAAATTGTAAAGTGAATTCTTTCCCTGCTAAAATTCCATAAACTAAACTTTTTTAAAAAAGTAAATGAATATAATTTAACACCACATTCTGTTACCAAATTTCTTCTTGCATATTTGGTATATAGCACTTTATCATATAATCCTCCATTAACCCAAAACTAATTTTATCCTCCAGTAGAAGCCAGAACATTGGCTAAAAAAATACAATAATCAAATATGATAAAAACAAAATTAGATATGTGTATTCGTGTGATGTTCATTTCATAGATTCTCTTATTTCAACTAGGCGACATTGTGATTCATGAGGAATTCAATTATCCAAATTGTAGAAAATAATCACCAATTTTTTCAGGACCATTTGTAGTTGTAAATAAACTTTCTGATGTAAATTATGAAATAACTAAGCCAAATGCTATAACTAAGAAATCTTCTGATATTGTTCATGTTTCAAAGTTAAGAACTTATAACCCACCAGAAGAATTAAAGTTAAGCCATGAATAAACATTACTTTTGCTCATAAAATAAAAATGAATCAACATTCCCGTAAACATAAATCTGCTAAAAATAATCCCTACTAGACTGATAGACACCATCAATATTCCTCATTATCCCTTCACATCTTATACTTCATAATCTGGAGAAATCCCTACCTAAAAAAAATCAACTGCATAGTAAAAAAAAACTCTCTTATGCTCTACTGATGCAGTCGAAGATGGTGGAGTTACATCTAGTACCTTATTCAAAGTATGTAGACTTACTGCCTCTCTCTGTGTGTAAGTACTAAAAAATCTTATATGAAAAAAAGGACTGTCCATTTTATCCAGAATCATAAATGCAATTTTTCATGTTGAATACAGAGTTATATATATATCATTATTTACCATGATTCAATAAATTATTTCAGCAAAGAAAACTGCATATTAATATATAAAGTGTATCTAGAATGAACAATGCAACACATATATGTTCAGAAAATAATAAAAAGTATCATTCAGTTTAATCAAAATTTAAAAGAGCATATTTCGAAATGAAAAACATGAGAAATTATTTCCAGTCATTAAAAAAGGAACTAGTCTTACATTGAGTACAGGCCTAGCATTTATAATAATTCAGACCTGGTTATAAAAAATACTGAATAATAAAACTCTTGTTTATTATGTTAATTTCTATTAAGTTTTGTTCCATATTAAGTTGGTTTACTGCTGAGTTGGATGCTAATCTGTATGGGAAACTTGAGGAATCACATATGAAATGACCTCAAATACCTACCAATTACCAACCTAGTAAAGTATACTCATTATATAAAAACATATTTGGATTTTTATCAAAGTGGTTATGAATGGAACTGAGAATTAGGAAAAATTCTGCAATCTATATGATTCAAGAAACTTAATTGGTGTAATTTGTAATTGTGTATTGAAAAAGAAAAATGCTATTTTAATGGATATATGGATGCCAACTGTTCTGCACAATTTAAGTAATATTCATTGCACATGGAAGGGTAGTAAACAAAAATCCATTCCTTTAAGTGGAATGGAATCTGAATTTATACCATTTACAGAGACTGTTACAAAGATTACTTTGGGTTGCCAAATTAAAATGGACAGTCACATAGAATCACACAGTTCATACAATACAAGACTATATTTTTTTATGTAAATCAATTTTATTCCATGTAAATACTTATTTTTAAAATTTGGCATTGATTTAAAGAAACAATGTTTTTGATTTCAGTATTAAAATATGTCAAATTTAATAACCTTGTAGTGGGATCTCAATCCAATAATTTTTTTGGTTCTAAATAGAAGTTATGCATCAAGGGCCCACATCAATAGTTAACCAATAAATAATTTCTTGTGAGGAATCTTACTTTTCCCCCTAATACTCTCATTTTATTGATACATAGTTAAGAATCAGGATGAAGATCTTTCTCCATGGAGAAAAAACAGTTATAAAAGCACTTAAATCTAGCAGACAGATTACCCTCAAGTAATTAGCACAAATTTTAGGTGTATCGAAATCCATTGTAACAAAAAAAAAAAGGTTAATTTGGAATATAAAATGTTGTGCTTCATTCAAAACAAAAAGGGAATTGTGACAGGAAAAGGATACATTGCCTCTTTCAGACTAAATAATTAGGGATATATGTTTTAAAAAAAAACGTAAAAGTTCTATAAGACTAGCCTAACTGATTAAAGAAACTTAAGTTTGCTATTTTGAAAAGAACCATCCGAAAACTGCTAGCAGAAGAAAAATTGTTTGGACATCATTCTGTAATAAAATTAAAAACTAACTGAGGCAATGAACATAAGATGTCTTGCCAGCGCTCAAGTGCATCATCACATGACAGTTGAGGACTGAAATAAAGTTATTGATGCATTTATGAGGGCCCCAGGTTTTTTTCCAATCTCTGACTAACCATTAAAAAAAAAAGCTTTCAGATCCCCTCTTAAAAGAGTGTAACCACCAGTGATGTAAGATAAACCTGCACTTTGTTTGGAAGCTCCACATTTGTGTGGAAGTTTTGGCCTGTTAGCCAGTTTTTGAATTCAAGAAGGAGAAGAAATCATTCAGCGTTGTCTGGGCTATAGGCTGGATAATTAAGCTCATCCCATTTAAATTGCTCCAGAAGCTGTTGGGTCACTGTGAGGGTAGACATCATCATGAATGAAAACAATTTGTCCAACTTCATCATAAACATCAATTCGTCTGTCTTTAAATTGTCGACATCATTCACATACAACACCATTACTCTTGAAGTTTTCAATGTAAACTCAGGTAATTTTTTGTTCAGTTTCTGCTGTATTATTCCCATCTGCTAGAAGAAAGTAAATACCACTATGCTACTTGCACTCAAAGGGAGCATCAAATGTAACATCTATGTTTACACACCTATAGCTCTACTTTAACTGGTGAGATGGCATCGGTAATAGCAGAGGTTACAGTTAGAGAGATGTTGCTCACTATGCGCATCCCTACCTCCTACCACTTGTCTAGTAAATCAATCAGAGGTTGAAAAAAGTGACCCTGGTATTTCTTTTTAAATCCCTGTTCAAACATTGATGTTTTTACTTCTTAAATTTCAATTGTATTTCTCAGATGAGACCCCATTTGAAAATCTGGCAGATAAAACAGCCTTTGTTCGGCAGTGCACTGGAGAAAACTTACTTCCTGATTGATCTGTCGAAAGAGTAAATCATTTCGTCAAAATTAAGGTGTGGTCTGCAATCAGTTACAAGGGAGACGGAAGGGTTCATTTCATGCAAGGAACGATTAGCAAGACTGATACAGAAGAAATATTGTAAAATCACCTGATGCCCCAGGCTTGAAAATGGTTTCTAAATTTTGAAGATTCTGTTTTAATGCATGTAGGATTTTCTAGCTAATTATTAAAGAATTAATTTCATTTTCCAATGTACTGTAAAACCAGTTCCTCCGATACTCGATAGATGGCACCATGAATCAGTCATGTGATAAGCTCATGCAGCGCCACTTATTCCAGAACAAAAACTGAGTGACACTTTGTTCTCTCTCTCTCTTTCCCCCCACTATTCCGCTTTTCTTTTTCTTCGCATTACCCGCATTGGAAGTAAACTTCAAACGCCCGAGTGCGTTTCAGCGCCCTTTGCCAATATGGGTTAAATGAAGCAGCCATCTATCTTTCTCCGATGAACTGGTATCTCAGTGTAAATACTTTTCACTCTTCATCATTTCTCCTAATAAACAAGAAAAGCTATTGCGAGCCTCATCACTGAATTTCTACAAAAACCACATGTAATCCAGTACTGGAATTATCCCCCTTGACAACCAGCCCTTTGCGTAAGAGCAAACCATTGTAGATTCAGGATGAACAATCTCATCACCCCACAGTCTACATGCATAAATAAATACCTTCTCATAAAGAAAAAAGTATTACAACTTTCTTATTAAACAATATCTATTTTACCCTGACCAGGCAGTTCTCCAGATATGAATCTGTAAATTTCTGGGAAATCACAAAGAATGAAATTATTAAAGAATCAAATACTTAACAACAATTAATAGAAAACATAATACAAATACAGCATCACAAACCCCAAGTAAAAGAATGTACAGAACTGTATATAGAGAACATGCCCAGGAGCATTAAAGCTTTTATAGTGACTAAAAAAAATAGGACTAAATATTAGTGTAGTTTAGTATTAACTTTTTACTAAGTTGCATTTCATTTTTATATTATTTCTTTTGTTGTATTTTTTAAGCTGAATGATTCTTAGAACATAATTAAGTTGTGAATTATGCAGAACTGGTAAAACATTTTTTTTTAGGACAATTTTGTTATAGTAAAAATTCCTACATTTTTATTTCCAATACATTAATTTGTCAACCTACTGTATAATGAATTTGAAATTTATCCTCCTATTGAAAAGCCTTTGATTTATAACATCAATATTTTCGCAATTAATTTTTGTAAATATATAAAATAAAAGATGTTATTTCAAAATATTATCTGATGTTATTTCAAAATATAATATTATATATTATCTGACCTAAGATAGAGTTTTAGTTTAGTTTTTATTAACATTGCACTAGAAGCAACATGAGAGCTATTGGCGACAGACCTCGTAATTTTGAACCTTGGTCAAGTGATGAAGACGACACCTAAGCTGGCAACCCCCCCTCCTAACTTCCATACCATGCCAACAACAGGACTTTGGGCTCGACAGATTTAACATGCATCAGCCCCGGCTACAAGGTGGGTCTTCAGCAGCCAAGGATCGAACCCACCATTTAACGAAAATCGCCGGCCACAAATCCGAAGTCATGACCACTAGACTACCGCGGCCTTAGATCTAAGATTGAAACTGATAGTCAAATATTGGAAGGTAAGTTCCTTTCAACAAAAGGAATATAAACTGGTATCCGAAATAGACCCATTGATGTGTCACATAGAAGAAATCTAAATTTTTGTTTTGGCTTAACATTGTAAGTGTTATATATCATATTAAAAATGCAGTTTAGTCCTCATCCTGGTGGGTTTTTATGAAATTATATCATAATTTCCCACACTGGTTAACTTTGAAACTTACAAACTTCATTCAATTTTTATGAATATGTCTAAATGCCACTTTACAAGAAGTTATTATATTCTTTTTCATTAAAAAATAAGTAAATCATCCATTCATAAAAACAGATAACAATCAAAACAACAGTATGCACCAGGATGCCAATATACATCTTCTCATCATCTGCCGAAAACTTAAGGGTTGGAATGTACTTTAGAGTAACTTCCTGTTGGCGACAAAAGTTGTTTACACTTTTTTGGCGATATTTTTACAATTGTGGTTACCATGCTTTCTCTCCTCTGCGGTGGCTTTAGCCGTGGCAACCTTACGAATAAGGCATATAATACATGATTTTCAGTAAGAAGTTTTTTTTATATTTATACCTTTCTCTGATCATTTTTTTTTTCACTTTTGTTGCAATCGCCGGGGCTACCTATTCGAATTTGCCACACGAATACGGATGCCGGATCACCTGATGTTTTTTTTTTCCTTATAATACCATCGTCGCATCTTTTTTTTTCCCCTATTTATACTTTTTGAATTTGCCACACGAATACGGATGCTGGATCACCTGATGTTTTTTTTCGTTATACAATCCTCGGATCCTATTTTTTCCCACTACTTATGCTTTCGCCGGGCCTACCTTTTCGAATTTACCACATTAATCGGAATTAGAGTCTTCCATCTTTTTTTTCCCCCCCCGTCTGTCTGGATTACTTTTTTACAAAATTCATTACACCTGCTCAATCTCACAGTCAGGCAGCTGTTTCGGATGTTTTTTCTTTTAGCCAATCACATACAGTACCTATTTAAGTCTCCGTTTCTAAAGCGAAACTAAATATATATATATTTTTAATCTTAACCAATCATGGGTTAATCGTTTGGCCTTTTCCATTGTCTAGCGCCGACTTCTCAGAGTTCCTAGAATTTTCTTTGTCCGTTATTCCGGTGTACTAGTTGTGCAGTTCAGAGGTTTATTAATTTTGCTGTGTTTTCGTGCTTTTGCGTTTTACGTTCTTAAACATTTTTTTATTCAAATTCTCTTGCTTGGATGATATTGTGTTTCTGCGTTTTTTACCTTACTGTCAATCATTTACTCCAATCCCAGTTTCTTTGTCGAGGGAGAATTTGATTCTTACATGGATTACTACATGTGGAGACGGAGACACAATCATTCTATTCAGGATGAAACCTACAAGGAGTTTTTTTAAAACCGTTATTACTGTGTACCCGCCGTAAAATCGAGACGCCACTGAAACTTAGGTAAGTCGAAAAATTCCTACTTTTCAGCTTCGCGGAGTTCAGGCTCCGCTATAAGAATCGCCAAATTTGGCGATTTTTCAAATCTCGCCAAGTAGTTACTCTAAACTACAGTTTCACCAACTTAAGAAACAACTTGTAAAAAATAAAAGTGATATTCTCCAAAATTATGACAAACATTATCTTTCAATAATGTAAAAGATATATGTGTAACTCGTTACATGATTTCAATAAGACATTTTGGTTGAAAGAATTCTCAAAATATAATCAAAATCCGAATAAAAAAAGTTAACTATTACAGACATCAATATTGATTTCGTGATTCCAATATTGAAACATTTTTCAAAGCCTATCTATTTCGTATCTGAGGACATAACAAAATAACTACACAACTACCGAAAATTTAAATAAACCAATTTTGTTTTACTTACTTTTCACTGCAAAAAAAATCACTGATAAATAAGAAGCGAGAGAAAGTAATTATTAATCGAACACAAAAGTATGTCGGATTTTAGAGCAGAAGACGCGCAAATTACTGTTGCCAGATCATAAGTTTATAAAATAACAAGATGGTGCTCCAAAAATAAGTGATGTAGGAAATAGGAACGAATCAGACCGAACAAGTAATGCTATTTTGAAATGGCAGCCCTTATTCCTACAAAATGTAGAAATATCAGTTTCTTATGGGTTACTATATTTAGCTATTTATGAGCAATTAGCTGTTTTCTAATTAAATTACAGTAAATAAAAAACAATTCGTCTGTCTTGTTGATATAATGCAAAAATTTTCAATTCATCCAGTCTTAACAAAAAAAAAAAAAAAAAAAAAGATTTTTATATTATTTTATAGAGTAACATCTCGCCATCTGAAAAATATCTTATTCAATTAAGAATTGATTAAAGTTTCAAAAAGTTTTAAATTATTACATTAATATGTTTCTATGTAATATTCATCAGAAACATTATATATTTAGTTTTTAAATATATAATGAAAGTGAATTAATGTTAAATTGTAAATACAAGCATTTTAAGCTGAAAATAGGAAAGTATAACATTTTATCAAAATCATGTACAATTCTATTTGTTTGGTCTTCAGTGAACGTGAAAATCTTGTTAGTTTTTTCAATAGAAATTAAATATTCAATACTTAAGAAACTATGTTTTTTAGAAATTGTCATCCGTAATAAGCATTTAATAATAATAAAAGCAAAACTTGTATTTGTGTTAATTTATATTTAATGTTATTTTTATTTATTTATTTTAAATATTTTTTGCATAATATGTATAACATTTTATATCTATGTTTAAATCCTAATTAAAATTTCAACTTAGTGTAAGAAACTGTAAGTTTTTATATTTCTGAATTATAAGAACCCATTATGGTAAAAGTATAGACACAGTGTGGCTAAAGTATACATTATTGTGTGATAGTCTTTTAACATCCTAATTAATTATAATATAGATATTTCTTTTTTATTTTAGAAATAATTTATGATTATTAAATAGTGAGAATTTTAAAATAAGTCTTAAATATTTTAAATATGTTTACTAATAAAAAGAGTCAGGAGGAAAATTAACCAAATTTCTTAAAAATACGTAGTTGTGTATTTCTTGACACACATATTTCTCTGAAAAATAAAAGTAAATGCAACATACCCATAACATTTCTTAGGACAACATTGAGTAAGAATAATTGTAAGCTTATAAAAATGAAAATTCTTTACATTTTATAACCAAATAGAAATATTTATAATGAAAACAGATTAAAATTGTTTTTTGTTGTATTATAAAACCGTCATCTTGATGTCTGTATTATTCGGCCCTGAATTTATTCAATTCATTTGTAATATTTTGTCTTAAATTAAATTTCACTCAACTTCAAACTAATATAAAATTTTATTTCAGTTTAACTAATCAAATTCTTCTAATAGGATTTGAAAATTATTGTTTGAACATTTTTCATTATCTTGTCTTAATAAACAAAATTGTTGAAAATACATATATTTTCTTTTCTCTTAGTCTTTCTAAAATATTCTTTTGGGATTTTGATTAATGGTATGATAAAAACACGCAGGATCATCAGCTATATAAATACACACAAGATCATTACCTGATTTTGCTTGCCTCTTGTTAAAAATGAAGCATATTTTTTTTTCTATGAATAAAATGAAGCAAATTTAACAATGACAATTAATAAACAATTAATAAAATAATAGTAATTAAATAATTTTTGAGTTCGGTTTTGTAAGGAGGATAGTGGATTTGTTGCCACTTTATTATTCTGTTTTTATCTTCAATTAGGTTGCTTATATGTGAGAGGAGCCTGAGGGGCGGTGGGGAGATATTTTTTGAGGTGCTGACAGAGTTAATTGCAATTGTGATGTTGTTCATGAGTGTATTAATGACTTCATCCAGATCATTTGTATTGTAAATTTTCTACGTTCCAGGGAGGTTGTTATAGAGAAATTCTTGATATTTGAACCAATTAGTGTTTGTGATGTTACGAAGGTGGGGATGAAGAGTTTTAGTGAGAGGTATTTCCATCAGTTTCATTTTATGATCACTGCTGAGAATGATAATGGTTTTAATGTTAAAAGGCGAGTTGCTTAATAGAATCTTCGTCATACATGATGACGTTTTTAAGAGGTACATAAAACTTCTTCCTCCTCAACATAAAAAAGTTCTGAACACAATGAACCTTTTATAATGAGGCCGCAATAGCTTGTGGTCATGATCGCGACCTGCGATTTCATTTCAATCATGGGTTCGAGCCTTGATGCTACTGAAGACACGCCGTGTAGCCGGAGCTGATGCACGTTTAGTCTGTCGGGGCTCAAAATCCTCCTGATGGCGGGGTGTGGATGTTAGGAGAGGGGCTGTCAGTTCAGGTGTCGTTTTCGTCACTTGACCAAGGTTTCAAATTACGGGGTCCGTCACCAATAGCCCTCGTGTTGCTTCCGGTGCAACGTTAATATAACCACCCAACCATTTTTTATAACTGCATTTTAAAAAATGAATTCTTTACATCAGTTTCGAGCTCCACTACATAAAAAAAAAACTCTTATGTATGTAATTGATAGCCTTAAAAAGAAATACATTCTTTCATGAAAAAATTCCAATTACAATAATATATATCGTAATTGATAATATCTTTAAAAAAAATACCTTTACGCTCATAAAAAAATTCCAAATATAATTACACATTTTATAATAAATGCATTTTTCAAAAATTAATTTACACCAATTTCGATTTCAGCTGCATTAAAAAGTTTCAAATACGATTATATCCTTTATATTGATTGTATTTTCAAAAAATATGTTCTTGTAACCATTTTCGAGCGTGTTTTACTTTTTAAAAAGTTTTACAACATTTTTATAAGAATATTTTATATGCTGTTAAAGAAATTTAAAGAGAATTTATGCTTTGAAAAGGAGATGGTATGTCACACGCTGTAAAACGATATTTATTACATTCCATTTTATAAAGAAATTACAGTTTTAATATTTGAAGTAGTTGATAATTATTAATGTTTTGAGAACATATTATTTTATCATAATTGAAAGCCACAGAGCTCATAAATTTGTGATCATGACCTCGAGGTAAGGTGCTGTTATTTTTTTCCCCATGGGGTTTACTGTTTTTGGTAAACACGGTTGACTTACCCACGGGATATGCTAACGATCTTTCTCTATTCTTGACTCTTTCGTGCCAAATTATGTTGGTCATATCATGTTTGGTGCAGCATAACTGTATCTGGCTCTCGCGCCATAAAACATCACCATCTCTCACTTATCAATTTTTGGTAACAGTGTCGAAAAATATAGATTGAATTTGTACAAGTGAAAATTTGTTTTTCTCCTTCTTTTTCTTTATTTTATTATTATAATTCTAAATAAGTATTACTTTTATTTTATAATTTTTCAAATAGGAAATTAAATTAGAAAAACAATGAAAAACTGATGTATTTGAAATGTTGATTTCAATAAAAGAAACCTATAAACTGACCTCATTTAATTTTGAGGCATAATAGAAGAAATAGATGGTATAAAATTTTTATTATCTGCTTTCTGTTTTGTGTAATTTTTTTTTTTTTTTAAATTTCAACACAAGTCAAATTTGATTAGCATTTCGCAAAATGTTATTTACTATTTTCTTAAGTAAATTAGTTACATTTTCTTTATGTTGAATTCAAGTTAACGGTATTTGAATCGACGTCATTTGCCTGTAAATGTAATCTGTATACACTTTTCTTACGAATGATCTTATTTAGGATTAATTCTATGATAGAATTTTAAAAGCATTTTTTCAAAAAATAACACACAAAATACAAATT